>UZAN01041548.1:4193-38110 GCA_900618425.1 Echinostoma caproni
CCGGAAGCCAAGATTTCCGGAAATGGAAAAATATGACATTTGTTTTGACGATATTCAGTCCTGATTGCTATGTGATGCGCTACTTAACCGGTTAGATGGAGAAAATCCATTTTGACAGAAAATCAACTCCTTTACAACTATATAAAAATAGAGATCTGGGTAGTTGCGCTGTTACGAAAAAAATTCGTTTCTGTTGTCCACAAGATCGGTAAACATGTCCTTCTTCTTCTTCTTCTTCAACATTCGACCATATTTGTGGGCATGATCTTCACATGTCTTGATTTTGGCAAGTAGATCGTTATGAATAATGGAGCGTGGAGTAAAATTCTCTAATACAGTAATTAAATAAGATCTGACTATCGTGTAACCAGCGCAGAGCAGAATCCTACAGGACGCATTGGGTGGAGATTTGCTCTGCGTATTTGTATTAAAAATATTTCCCAAGTTATTGCTTTTCTTCATCTTGATGGGAAAACTTTGATAGTTGGTCTAACAAAAACGAAGTAAAGTTTTTAAATAAATAATCAACTACAAATTGGAGGTAAGATGCATTGTGTTTTACAGCCAGTCTCCTTACAATGCCGAATGATTAGCTTTGAAGGCTTACATTGAATTTTTTACAGAATTTGTATTGCGCTTATTTTTTTTCGCCGTTTGACAGATTATCAGTTTCTGACTAATTAAATGCAATTCATTACTGATGCAGAAGTCATTACCAAATGGCAAAAACAGTCCTGGTCATTTCACAAGCACTGCTGATATCACCTCGGCTGGTGATGAAACGTTTGCAAACAAATTGCCAAACAAATTATGAACAGGCGAAATGGAAGCCCTGGATCAAGACTTAATCCTCACTGGGGTTCATTGATAAGGCTTATGTTACCACCCCCGTCGAAATTTTGAATATGTAGATTGGGAGCATGTAGCTAAGGTGTGGGCGTTTCGGTTCTCGACACCATTGGTTCACGATTCGAACTACCCCATCGAGAAGAGCCACAAAACCTACGCAGTGCCAACGAGCGCTAACGGAAATGAAACAATCACATATGTATTTCTCAGGCTAGTAATGTAATACGTGATGTATTTCATCATTCACGCATTGGATATACAGGGTGTTAAACAAAGTCAGAATCAAATCAGTTCTGAGATTGCCTAAACTGAAACTTTCTTGGGCCAGTCAGCAATTTCGAACATGACTTGTACAAAAAGGTACACCTCTGTAATTAGAGGGTTATTTCTCTAGCGTGGACATAATTTAAACCTGTTTCACGTGTGAAACCTCGAACCATTGTTCCCGAACAGATTGTGAAATGTGCTTGCCAGAACTGGCTTCATTGTCTTGGTCAGTAACCGGAAAAAGGGACTGAGTTGTGGGGCTTTGTGTGTATGTGTGTGAGAGAGAGAGACAGAGAGAGGAGTACAGCTCCCACGCAAACGACATTCACCATAGTCACTCACTCTCTCGGATGACGCTTCGGGCGCGTAATTGCCGGTTTGCCGGCCGTGACATGAAACCATGTTGTTGCCCAGGTGAACAGGACGTAAACACTGTGTGTAAGAACCGGCACGAATCACTACCACCATCACCGACGATTCACACGTCTTACACAATTGACGTGTTTGCGAATGCCCGAATTGCCTACGGCCCGTGCGTGTGTTTTTCCCCTCGGTTGGCAATCCGCCCCCAGGATACACCTACACCATTGATCACCGACCCAAATGAATCGATAGTCCGATGTGGATAGGGAACTGGAAGCTAAGTACCGACGGAAAATAAACACTAGTTGAGAAGCAAATCAAAGTAAATTCAGAGATTTGACCGAAATTCCGATTCACGTGAGAATAATATCCATACTAGAACTATGGCACAGTTGGAGATGTCAAATCTGACTGTTGTTTCTCCACTCAGAGGCACTGGACACATTGGCTGGGAGAAACAAGAAGCATATTGTAAGAATAATAGATATTTTACCAGTTCGGTGGTGTACACCCAATATGTTCCATTATTAAACTGTGCACTTGGAGACTAAATTCATTATCAAGATAATTTGTTTCCAATTATTCCGTGTAAACTTGCTGTTTTGAGTGCTCCATCCAGATTACTGTCTGGGCGATGGCTCCACAATTTGGCTTAACATCCAATGTTGCTATTTTTTGTTAGTTACATTGGCATTCATATGTCACTTGATATCTCGCTTCAACTATATGCCTAGCCGTGTTAGCATTAATCATTCGAGTGAATCAGGGTTACACATTCCTGAATGGCAACTGCAAAGCAATGAATTATTTTACTTCAAACGTACCCGTTTGCCGATCAGACACCCACCAAGAGTTTTTCTCACTACCCCGCTGTTCCTCACCGGTCAACACACGACGGCCACAAAATTAAATCATGATTGGGGCTATGGAAGTAATTTCATTGAACCGAAGCATTCCTTCGTCGACAATTCCGCTGATTGGACAGAATCTTATCAGGGTGTTATGCCTTCAAAGGACCAGTCCCGGCTTGGAAGTGACTTCTTTTATTACAAGTCGCAGTTAGGGTAGGGGTAATTTGGCGTACACAAATGTCTCATTTAAACTGGTCATCACAATTCCCGACAGGACACACCATACTGAATGGAACAGTCCGTGTTTATCATTTTGAACTCAGTAATTTACACCAACAGGTCTTATTCTATTTTTTACCTCTGAAAGAAACTGCCCATTATATACTTTTGTGTAATAATTACAAATGTGAGTGGTACCTCAAAACAAGGGTGTTATGTTGTATCTTATGTTGTATAACCCGTACAAGCGCTGGAACTCACATTTCAGTTTTTAAAAATCATAAACCCCAACTGCCACAGACTGTTCAATCAACGGCGAGAAAATTTGTACAGAAGAAGGGAGATATTTCATTATCTAAGTTTAAGACAAAGTTCACTCATTGTTCTCTCTTTATTTGTCGGTAAACGAGCAAGATACGGAGTAGGTGAATTTTCGGTAAACGTTAATTCGAGATAAAATTACGCGGAATTAGGAGCGTGTGGAATGATGGCAACGGGAATGTATCAGTTCTGTGTGCGATTGGTGGACCGGATCTGTGAGAATCTTCTACACAAATTTCACACAGGAATTTACGTGCTACTCTGAAGTCCTTACAGCTAACTCATTCACAGGAATAGAAAAGACGTGGCTAATAATAGTTAGACAGTGACGTAAGATTTTGAAATCCTGTTTGATTAAGCCAGCAAAAATAACTGGGGAGCAGTAAAGTAAGATGGGGAAAACGCAAACAGAGGTAGAAATAACTGACTGGGACACGCGAAAATGCCTGAGCCTTTGAATTTTAAATCAGAGGTCCCGCAGTTTACCAATGCAGTTGTGGAAATGGGTTGACCGATGAAGGTTGCTATCTATGGTTCCACCAAGATATTTGAAAGCCAGCGCCCTAGATAAAGGAATGTTACTAATCACTGTGTGGTCTATCGGATATAGAGAACGTACAAAACTATGTAAACACTCAACAAATTTCTGGGGTTTAACGTCAGCCCCAATGAGGAGGAGAATTTGATCAAGATTATCGGTGAAGGAGCTTAGATCGGAGTACGTAGAAACAGGTTCAAATAAAATGTCCCTCTAGCATGTGGCCTCCAGTCTCAGCCTATGTTATCATTTAACGAAGTTTGATCAATCAGAAAAAACGATTGGTTTGGCGCAGGACTTCACATAAACACACTGACCAACGTATGCGAATTCGTTCCCATTGCACACCACGGGTATTCGTGTACTATCATTAATTCAACGTTGGTGATCTTTTTGTCACTAAAGTTCATAAAGCGGCCGGTTGTACTCAAAGAGGAAAATCAGCCAAGCGTGTATCTTCGGCATATTTTGTTCGTTATTTGTAACGAAGATCGGCGTGATATATTGTCTGATGGCCGACTCGTACCTTAACGAGTGAATTCACCACGGAAAACCGCTTGTCATTTCACGACTAGAAATTCACAACGTCAAACGTTGCACATTCGCCATCACTTTATAGGAAAGTTAAGACTTACATTCTTGGACCGTAAATTTCGAAGCGATAGTTGTTGTCTTCCTAGAGGTAGTCTAAAATAACACTCATGGCACGCTGCAGATTAAGGCCCGAGTTCGAATTCTGTTACCGTCTCCCGGCTTTATTTACAGACAAATTTGGCTCAATACTACACATACATCCGAGAGGGACTTGATGTACTTTCTTGCCCCAGGTTCCAGAGATGTAGGTTATAGATTGACATAAGTAAACGTAAAGTCCTCATGGTTGTGAGTAACACTCATTCAACCATTCATAATATAATGTTGAGTACTAAAGTTTTTGCAAACATCAAGCTTACCATGGTAACGGACCAAAACAGTATATTGTCAATACTTTATATTTTGACAAAAGTACTTCGTACGTCTTACCGGAAATACCGGGACACCAAAGAAAAAAAACAGATAAGACACAGGGCTGTAATGAAACGTTCGAATTTTTTGAAAGGAAATTTGCTTATCTTCAAAAAGTAATTGTTCGCAAGAACTACGCTGACTACAACAACAACAAGCAACCGATAGGGAAAATGACCATTCCGTTTTACGTAACATTTCATAAATGGCAACAAAAATACTCGAACCGCATAGTTTAAATATCACTTCTGAGCTGATAAAAACTCAGAAGAATACTTCTGTCAAGACCAACGAGACAATGGAAACATAAAATGCCATCTGCGAAATCAATTGAGACAGACGTTGTAACAGGCGTTCCACGGAACAGAGTAAAGGAAGATTGGCAACTCTGACAAGCGATCATAAATTCATCACCAAGAGAGAGGGGAGGGTGTGGTACTTTATGTTCATTCGATTCAAACGCAGCAAGAGAATTACATTTTTGACCTTTCAAATTATCGTATAAGGAACTGATGGAGGTTCTTCGAAATGTGGTTGGGGTCCATACATCAAAACTGACTAGCTCCAAACCTGGATAGGACAAAAAGGTTGATGCATGCCGATCAAACGAAGTCAGATACAACTGTTGCGTTTTTGAGTGTGCAGAAATACTTTCAAACAAAATTGTCATGATTTTGTGACACTGTATTTGAAATATAATGCCAAACACTTGAATATAAATAATACTAGGGTATCTATTATATTCTGAACTAGGTCAATTCAATTTGAAGAGATACACGAGAATTTTTTTTTAATGGCAAAGTACCATGAGTCTTCACTTTGTTCCGCCGTACAACGTGGCCAGAAAGTGCATCTCATTTTTACCGCGATCCAGTCTATAATCAATGTATTTACTTTGCACCAACAAACCGCGCACGGAGCAAAACTCCAAGGATGTGTGTGCTCCTCAATCAGGCCCTCTTCGACCAGCGGTTTCTCATAAAAACGCCATGTTCTGTTAGCCATCAAACATGAACTTCTGTTCTGCTCGTATCAGATGGGGATGAAAGCGCTCGCTCATACGTTTGGGTTAAACCTGACAGATAGTGAGTCACATGGGATTGAGCCGTTGCGACAAATGGAACTGAGAGACATGAAAACCGGTCACAAGAAGATACCCCATCCAAAATAGCATCACAGTTTGTTGTTGTTGTTGTTGTTGTTGTTGAAACCCTTAAGGTGCTCCGATTCCCCATTGATTTTGACCTCATTTTGACATGAATACAATAAACGTTTTTTCTCCCCCAGAAGATAGACTTTGTGGTTTGTATGCCAGTTCAGCCCATATTGAATTCGATGGTGCCATAACATAAGACCAGCTTAACAGAAAAGATTTTTGAGCACGGTCTGAGTAGGCGGAAAGTAAATAGAGTTTGATGGCTAAGTGATCTTAAATGTTTTTCTGATTACAATCCTTCTAAAAATAGGTAGACCGTCAGGCAAATAGTTCTGCTATATTTGGGCACCTGAGCTAGGTCTTATTAATCCCACAAAGGTGAAAATTCAACCCCTTCCTGGGCTTTATTGTTTACAGTGTGCACTGAGAGATTGAAGGTTGTCTCATGTAGTGATCAAACTTCACCCGCAACCGTCTTCATTCACTCCATGGATGAAAACCTTTTGTTGAGAAGACGGTCAGCCAGTCAATTTCAAGTTTCTTCGAACAGTCATCAACGAGGGCAAAACACGGGATCTTGTTTCGATCTCCATTCTCCAAGAGAAATCGAAATTAAATACAAATTTGTTCGTTAAATTGTTCTTGCACGTGAAAATGTCATCATAATGTAACAGACAATTTGTTCAGACCGTTACTTCTAAAGGTAATCTTATGCACCGCTAGTTTAGTTTATTGATCTGAAGCTCACCCTGTTCATGGCTCATGTGTGTTTCAATCAATGAAACATCAAAATTGAATAAAAAGTCACAAATACTCCGGTTTGCACAGTTGTGACCCAAGAGCGCATTGTTGCATCGGTGACATTTTGATGGAAGGCAGTTCAAAGAGAGTCCTGGCNAAGACAATCCGCAGCTAACGGGAAAGATACCCACCGAATGCCACAACGTTGGAGCTGTCGATCAACGCATCTCGCGCCGCGATCGGGTCAAACCAGTCGGAATGGCACGCGGAAGAAGAGGCAACGTACGTGCCAAGTGCGGACCAAGACCAACAACGAATGATCCACAGAAAGAGGTATGAATCATCCCGCCGCGCGGTTCAGAATTGACTGTATATAATCGAACGTAGACACTGTTTGTTTTTGAATTGGATCAATAGACGTTTTCCCAGCCAGCTCGCCTTCTCGTTACAACATGACTAGTACGTTCAAGATTAACGTATGTATTGGCATGGAAAGTAATATATAAACCCGAAGTAACATTCCCGATCAATCACATACACAGCGAGGGAATGAAGTAGAGGCAGTGTCTGTCACAGAAGAGAACCAAACTGATTAATCAATGTTACCGGTTTCATAGATCAGGTTTGCGATCGCGAAGGGTTATTAGCTCGACAAATTTGACTAGCTTTGCCGCATTATCATCATCATCACCATCATCATGATCATCTTACCGTGAAGGGAACTTCACTGATCGCTGCCAAAATCGCAAGACATACGAGGTTAGTGGTAATATTTAAAGTGAACAGGGATTGACCCTACTTTGAAGGAGGGAGAAGGTCAACCCCTATGGTCAACACAGAGTACACCAACGAACTCCGCATACATACCGTTTCGATCATTCTGACCTGATACGAAACAACAACAAGAACGCCACTGCTGTCAGTTCACTCACATATCCTTCAATGTCTCCAACCAACCAGTTGTGGAGTCTTTCGGACCCCAACCTAGAAGGCGAGAGATACCTGCTCTACCTATTGGCTCTGTGTATTTCTTCATGCCTCGTCTCCACGTCATCTGTTGACCTCCACGTGGTTTCTTCCAGCCCGGATTAGCTACAGCGAATAAGGTGCGGTCTAACAGACGACATTTGGGTATACGCAATACGTGTGCTTCCAGGTTTATCCCTGATAGACTCCCAAACACTCGACGGCTGGCCTCCAGATTACACACCCGTTCGCTCCATTCAACGTTGGCTAAACTGCGTAAACACCAATAATCGAAAACTACGAAGCAATCGATATCTTCTACTCGTAAACTCAAGGTTTCACAACCATAAAGAAGAACTAAACGAACGGTAGAACAATATACATGAGCTTTCAACTTCAGTGAAACATCGCGTCTACGCCAAAAGTGTTTCTTTCTATGTATGCTGCTCGAGCCTTGGAAATGCTGGCTGTTAGTTCCTTTGCAGCGCTGCTATCATTGGTCGCGCAACTACCTGAGTGGGAAAAGTAATCCACCGTAACTAATTCCTGACCGCTAATTTTCAGAGAGGGATTAGGCAGTCCTGCTGCTTCACCTTGGATGTTGGAGGTGCAGAGCGCATACCGAATGTGGCAACTGTAATTGTTAGTCTGTCAAGTGCACTTTGCGCGTCCTCCGTACATTCTAACAGATTCGAACAGGCTATGCCGTCGGCGTACTCCAAGTCTCAGTTTGTCCCCAGCTGCCCATTCAATGCCTACGTTTTGGAAACCACTTAGTTCATTCTCTAATATTTTGTCCAAGAGGAAATTGAACCGGAAGGTGAAATAGGGTGCCCTTGGCGGTCACCACTGCTGTGACGAACGGCCTACTTAGTTCGTTGTAAACCGTCACTCGACCGGAGGTATGTGAGTACAGTGACCTCAGTAAGTTAACGTACTTCCAAAGCATGTCTTTTCGAAAAAGGGAACACTTCAGAGCTTTGCGGTCAACTGAGTCGAACGCTCCTTTCGGGTCAAGAAACACTGAGATGTTTGGTGGGTGTGACGAACTGTTGGTGTATCAACGGATCGTGGATGTCATTTCACGTTTTTATCCACAATATTTTAGCTAGTCAAGAATTTCCCGGTTGGTTTAAGCAACGTGAGATGGTTGCTGTTTGCATTCCATAGTCATGATGAATTTCAATGCCTAAATACATTCTGCCCGTCGAAATCTCTCAGCATTGAATTCAATTAAGATTGCATTGTCAATGATGAAGACATTGGACAAAGTGATATATAACCAGCCATAGCCAGCGCCTCATCTGCACAAGGAAAACCGTCCAGTGCTGACCCCCCCCCCGTTGCTACGTCCACACTTCGGAACAGGTAGACCAACTCGAAGCGCTTTCGATCAGACAAAGCACTAATTCTCCCTAAGCGGTACGGCAAATGGGGCAAATAATGAGAAGGGTGGGTGATTCCGTTTGGCTTCTCCCGTGGGTAACCGATGTTTCTCTACCACTTTTGTGGTCATAAATGACTGAACCGTTTTAATAAATGCTATCGTTCATTTTGCGCGTACAAACTTGGCAGTATTCTGTACATGTTCAGATGCACCAAAATAATTTCAGACACAATATGTAAACACTGAGAACAATACTATTTTCACGTGACGGAACAAATGCAGACAGAACCGATCATTCACAACGATAAATGAAGAAGCTAATTCCCTTTGTAGACGACTATTTGATATTGCATTAAGCTGAAGGCTATCCCCCACAAAGTATTTGCACCATTACGCTTATCATTTATCCTGGACAACATTTAGGAACACCGCAAAGCTTGTACGAGACTGGCTTTCCGAGTTGGGCATATTTTTTATTGCTCTGTGGTGTTGTATGTGGAGGGGGATACGGAAGAAGCAGCGGTACTCGTATCCGTGGAGGCAATATCGAGAACCATCATGAGGCTGAATGTCACGTCTTGTGATGTCCTAATCTGTTTACGTCTCGAATACCATTCAGAAATATCAGACAATAAATAATACACGGCGGCACCTGCATCACTGTAGTTGGACCTTCTCTTTTTCTGTTCGAAGATCACCATTCCACCGCACATTGTTGTGTGCAAAAATAGTTCGTGCATAATTTGATTATTTGCACAATTTGTCTTAACAAAACAATTTGATGTAAAATTTGAAAAAGTATCGCTGCCATGATACGTGCATAGAATATGCTGAGTTGATTTATGTTTTTCCTGTTTGAGGGCCCGTTGTTTGGAGAATCTTGGTTTACCGCACTTGTCACGTTGCAGTCAAGTATTTTTACACAGAATGCAAATTGGAAGATGAAGACTACAGTAGTTTGTTCTATGATGGTTAAGTCAGCTAATCAGTCACCACAACCACCATTAGTGGAGTGTTCAAAATACTCAGTGTGCACTAGTTAATGATAGTTAGTTAACGATAATAGTTAATACAGTAATAACCGAGGGAATCATTTTTGAGCTTGACTGATTTCAAAGTAATTAAATGAAAACACAAAACAATAAATTAAAATAAAACCTCGAGCATCGAACTGCATCAGTTATCCAGTTCCTGAGCACCGAAGAGAAGTAAACCTTTTGAGATTCTACCGCTTTCTTCACCGCCATCACTTTTGTATCTCGTAAACAATAGTGTGTATTACGTCAAACTGAACAAACACGTCTGCCAAGCCACTTGAACACACTAGATCATCAATGTGTACCGGAGTGTGGCGTGAGTTCGGATGCTCTCACGCCAGATAGAATCATTGGCATAACAATCGGATAACCCATGAATAAGTATCGCTATCATTATGATGATCCTTACTATTCTTATATCGCTCGTTCAACGGTTGAAATTGTTTTGGTACTAGTTCGCCAGTGATTACCGTAAGATTTGTCGTTCACAAATATCTTTAAAAATGGCATCATCACTTTCCACTATTATCATACGTGAGAGAACTTGGATTTGCAGGACTATGATACCGCTCAATCATCACTACATTGAGTAATTCAATTTTCCCCTTTTGATCACACGACCTCCGAACTAAGAAACACAGTGAAGTCTGATGGGAATTCAGTCAACAGCGGATGACTGGTCAACTACGAAACAATCCTTTGAGTGCATATTCCGGTGAACCGAAATTAGCATACACTGATGTTTTGATGACGCGTTTGGTTGTCTGGGTTGGCAAACGTCCAATTTATGAGAAGCCTTTAGACATTTGGATCAAGATGACCTGGAGCGAGCAAAATATGCTCTGTAGGATGATTTTTGTTCAAACCTTTCGGTTCCCAAGGAACCAAAAACTGGCAAACATTACAGCTGTGGTGTTAATCATGACAAACGTATCCCGTCACTGAGAGAACGTCCCCGGAATACAACCCCACGCTGGTTGACTGCCATCGATCGATAATTTCGAGGGACACGTATTTCAACTGGCCTCAGATTTGTGTAAAATTAGAATAGTATGAGTAGTATTGAATAAAAGGATAAATTGGAAGTAACAACTATGTAGAATACCTCAAATGAGTGTATCAGTAGGTTCAATGGTACAGTTGTTTTGAGTTCCATGTCTGACAGCCAACGAACGGCAATTTTCTCAAGTATAGTATCTTCGTTACCATTACGGGTTGTAAACTGTTGACAGTTATTCACGAGTGGCAATTGTTCCATTACGGATTCAGTGCAGAAACTGAAACTCAATGATACATCACAAGTTAATTGAACGAAGTCTTCTTGAATGGATTTTCACGCCATCTAGGCTAGTCCAAATACTGGTCGTTTTCGAGACACAGTGTGTTCGAAAACCCACAAGAAAACAACTCTGTCTTGAACTAATGCAAAACTGAAGTGTTTGACTAAGTTCTGCTCCCAGTTCGGTGATAAGAAGATTCGTATATACACGTGTGGGTAAGCCATGACAAAAGAGACATTAGAGAATCCCTATTCTGTAGTGCTATTTGACACTCTAAAATTAATTGAGCCATCCGCACAAGGAGATCACCATCGACCGTGCAGCTCAGGAATAAGGATTTGAAGTCTCAACTGGGAGGTTTGCGGTTCGAGTACTGACAGGGACACAAAAATTAAGCACTGTTGATGAGTCCTAAACACTACGAAACAGCTATACAGTGTTCTTTGCCTGTTATCAGAAACGTTTCCATCGCATTCAAATACATTCAACTTGTGGGTACTTACTGATTTCACATGGAGTGAAACCCACACCCAAGACCAGCAAGAGTGCCTGGTGCGCCTCTAAACAACTGACTGGGTTAACTCAAGCTTGATACTCTAAAACTGTTAGAACTGATAGAATCGTAAAAATGGATAGAGTTTATGACTGATCTGAAGGATGTGTGCCCTCGTGTGCATGTTGGGTGGTGACTTTGATCATGAAAAAAGGCATGTTGGGAAATTACCGAAAACAAGGGGCATCTTGTCGGAAGATACTTTGAACAACAAACTGGAACTACTGACAACAACCTAACTGAAAAATGGGTATTCTGAGGACTTTAGTGGCCCCAATTCGAATGAATCGAATAGGTAAACAAAAATACGCCAAGAGGACAACAGAGAAGTATTTTTTTATCCAAACTTGCAATCCAAGGGTTGGTATAACCGCTCTTAGGCCCACTTTTACTACAGTCGTAAAGTTAAAATAAGTGGATTTCAGCATGGCATTTGCTTCAAAAACAATATCAAGTGATAAACAAACGTTCACACTATGAAGTTCAATATTGCACCGATCAAATATAAAGAAGTACAGTGACATCCTAGAACACACTTGCAGGATGACCAGTATGGCTAGCCCTCTTAACAGTCACAATAATACCGATAGAACTGGTAAGCCAATTGAAGCCAGAAACACCTCAGATTCGGATCTGGAATAGAAGTAACGAAAGACAGAGAAAGAGTGGGAAAATGCTTAATTTCAATAAAAAGACCGGGGATGGTGTAGACTCACTGCTAGCGTACAGTCAGGTTTGTGTCCAATGACTATCTGAGTCGGTTAGTGAAAGTATCGGTAGGAGAGAAAACCAAGTCACTACTAATTGTAAGAGCATCTGTTGTATCTAAGTCACACATATGGGCAAGCAGAACAAATCCACTGCATGATGCTCTAGGACAGAACTGACCGTAAACACCACCGTACGTTTTACAAAAGCTTCAACGAACACATCACCACCTCTTTTCTTTTTGAAATCATGTTCTTATCTCTATCAGCCCGATTACGTTAGAAAATATTGACTCATTGGTGAACACTGTCTTTCAGCGTAAAAACGTACTGAAAGGTAATCAAACATTTAAAAATGTCATATATTACTATATTATATTATTATTAATCCAAAATACAATATGCCTTAACCGTTTCAAGCGTCATGAAGTGCCGGGATAGATAAGCAATATTCTACTGCACTGTTGACGATTCGCCAGTGTTTTCAATCAAAGAGTGTGTAAACGGTTATTTCAATACCAGCCTCTTATAAGGATTTTGCGTCTAGAAAGCCTTATTATTCTCTGTTAAATTGATCGGAAGTTCGAAAGACTCGCTACTATAAAGCTAGATGAATTATGGATAGTCAAACGTGTATCAGGTGAGGAGGGAGGACGTGTGTTGCTTTACTTCAGTATACAGCTTGGATACTAATTCAAATAAGCTTTATGCAAAACATTAACGGACTTCTTTTATATTCCGAATTGAGAACTCAAAGTTGTCTTGGGTACAGGCACTGAACAATTTATCCGCCAGCATTAACCCCTCTGTATATTTGAAAGCAGCTTTTGTAAGCACTTACCTTTCGGTGATCCAATCCCAGGATGCACGTAATACTTAGTTGAGAACAAAACAAGAAATAGCGAACAAGCTTGTTTTCGATAACTTCATCCTTTATCGGCTGTGTCTAAGGAATCAACAGACGCTCTGAAGGCAAAATTAATGGATTGCTGTCGTCAGTATCGCCGCATTGGGAAACAAAAGAGAAGCCTGTTGAATTGGAAACACTTGAATGCATTAAAGAACCTAAGAAAGAACAAAGACATCATTATTGCTAAACCAAACAAAGGCTCAGGAGTTGTCCTGCTAGATCGTAACGATTGCAATAATAGGACGTCACAAATTTTACGGGATCTCAAAAGATTTAGCCAAGTACCAAGGGAGAAGGATAAGATTAAAACAGTGGAGGAACAGCTAACCAACCGTTTGAAAAAATTGAGAGACAACAATTATATTTCTGCAACTACTTACGAAAAACTGCGACCCACGGGAACCTCTATTCCGCGCTTGTACGGTTTACCTAAAGTACATAAACAAGATATACCCTTGAGACCAATCCTTGACATGAGTTCCTCGCCATATAACCCAGTAACCAGATGGCTTGCAGACCTATTGAAGCATTTCACGTCTAAAAGACACGTTCCAGTTCGTACAGCTAATGAGAGAAAAGAACATAAATGGACTGAGAATGGCCTCGTTCGATGTCACTTCGTTATTCACTTATGTGCCACTTTTGGAGCCGATTTCATACCTGTGCGAGTATTTAGGGGAAAACGAAATCAACATTGGTATTACACTAACTAGCTTGAAGCAATTATTACTACGTTGCATATTCAACGTTCAGTTCTCTTTCAACAATGAAATCTATCTTCATACCGACGGAGTAGCGATGGGTTCTCCACTAGGATCCCTAATGGCTGATATCTTCATGGCCAAACTGGAAAAACGATGGACTCAGAACAACCATAGATAGTCTACCTTTTTATTGTCGTCATGTGGTTGGCGTCTTCTTCTTGACACACGAGAAAACCTCGTTGGAAATGCTATTGAGAAAATTCAATGAGGCGCACGCAGCTATTACTTTTACATCAGAAGTGGAATCAGGAGATACCTTCCATTTTCTTGATGTGAATCTCAAACGACGTAGTGATGGTTATCTGAACACAAGTGTTTATCGTAAACCAACATGGACTGGGCAATATATCCACTTCGCAAGCTTCGTACCACTGAAACGGAAACGGAACCTTGTCCGTTCCCTCGCAGCCCTTGCAAGATATATTTAATCAGAAGAAAGCTTACCACAAGAACTGGAGAATATAAAACTAAACTTGTATCCAATGGTTATCAGGAACGGTTTATTCAGAAAAGTCTATCTGAGACATTCAAGGGACCTCCTATAACAACAGTGAATAAGAAAGACTTATGCATGCGACTCCCTTACAAAGGGGAGCACAAAAGTGAGCTAATCATCCGACGTTTGGAAACAGCATTCGCACGCACATTTCCCGCAGCATGGTCACGCCTTCAGTTCACCAGTCGACCAATTATTTCCCTGAATCTCAAAGATAAACTGCCTATTTCTACCTTTTCTATGATTACCTACTCATTTGTTTGTTCATGTTTGGCACGCTACATAGGTAGAACCATCAGGCAGTTCTCCCAGAGAATCAAGGAACATAAACCAGCTTGGTTGTCTACTGGAGATAGAAAAACCATGACAAGTGCCATTGTCGAACACCTCGCCAATACGGGATACACTGTGAATGAAGACGCTTTAAAGGTGATCTACCGGGTTTCTCCTTATCCATCTAAGGCTGTTCGCCAAAAACACCTAGCAACATCTGAGGCAGTAGCCATCCGTCTGTTTAACCCGTCGCTTTGTTCCCAAAAACGATTCGTTAAAGCACTTCAACAGCCATGTCCACGGAGTGAATTCAGTTGCATGACTGTAGCTGACCCTTTCCATGACCCGTTGACCCTTGCGATTGACCCCGTACCCGAAACCGGAGATGGTTAACCTTGACTCGGTCCTAATCCCTCTTGGGACACGTCCTTTCCTATCCACCCAACACTCCATTTTTGTTTGTAAACCACACATAAACAACTAATTATATCCATCAATCCAATCCACACACACACGTCACACTTTATGCAAATGTGATATGCCTTATACCTATTTATATAACTGTATTAGCCAGATGAGGAAGTTATCGAAAATGAGCTTGTTCGCTATTTCGTGTTTTGTTCTCAAATGTTACAATGGGAATCTTCAATAATACTTAGTTCTTCTTCTAAAGAACAAGTAGAACCAGAATTCACACTGCTATTCAGCGCCCTCGCAAATCTCTCTCTCTGTTATTGCTTAACAACATAGTGTTTATGGCATGAATATGAAGTACTAAAAAGGCTCTTTTTCCACATTTGTCTTTATTAATCATGCGTGATTAATTTACTACAATAAGAATACACTCAAAGAACCACAGATCATTTATGATGAACTTTTGAGTCGTGCAGCAACATTTTACATTCAAGTACTTACTATTTCCGGCGAAAACAAACTAGACTAAGATAAATAACTGAAGGGATTGAAAAAGGTTCTTATTGGACAAGACGAAGTGGATCAGATATAATAACGCATGAAATCTGAACACAGCCCGCGTTTGTGTGGCTGAACATGCGACAGCAAGGATGGAATACAAACTTCTGGGATTGTCGACCGGAAAAATAACCAGGCCGTAAACTCAGTCACACAGAACAGTTGCGTATCACCATAATCTCCGGACTGGTGGTCAATTCAAATGAGCGGCATCGTCTCTGGACTTACTTTGACAACTCCAAAACAGAAAACGACTAAGATTCTCAGAGACCATTGCAATAAAGCTCCAAAAGCCTCCGCAGCTTCAACCAAAAGAAGTATTAATCGCTGTGGCATTGCTATTGTAAAAATGAGAGCACGCGGAGTTATCCCGGCATCAACTGTATTGTATAGATTATTTTTCTGTAGGAAGCACCAGATGATATGGGGCGAAGTAATTTCGGAAATCAANATTGCAGTTTGATGTTCTGTTCACAATATTGTACAGTGTTCTTATAAATAACCAGGGGCAATTAGTCAACCTATTTCCAGCTGGTTATCAAAAAATTAGGTGATGGTTGGAATAGCTGATTGACTGATGTGCTTTCGCATGATGCTTATACTTTGAGTGACACGGGGGAAGGAAGAGGATGTAGAAAACGTTCTTCTGTTCAGCTTTCTCTTGCAAAGAACGTCAAGTAAAATGAAAATTATACTAGACCGGCCATAGAGCGAACGTATGCAATAACGGAATAACCCGGATAGTGTACGGTAAAACCCCATGACTCTTATACATGGAGACCCATAATCAAATGATCCAGACATATCAAAATGCCAGCAAAATGACTGTACCGAGTGATGATTCATTCATAATTTGATTGAGTGTCGTCAGCAGCAGTGAGCAGTTTACACTGTTGTCCGAAATACCGTGTAGATGGCTTAGGAATTCTGAAAGTAACCCTGGAAACATCATAAATGGTGACCACTATCCTACAGTCATGGTAAGATAACAAGATCAAGGGACCAACAGAATTGCGGTTGAGAACGATGCACAATGCAGGGCCAAAAAAGTAGTTCTCAGACAGAAAATATCGCCTCCATAGAAGCCGGATTCCTACACACTTCACGTTCCTTCCCGCATTCGATAGATAGGATCAAATAAACTCTCCTCCCTAAAAACTTCCCCTAGCCGACCAACTAAGCTTTTGTATCCCGAGAATTTTCTGCTTCGCGATCAACTGCATTGTTTCTAAACCAATTATCAAGGTTGCCTTAGCAAATTTTCATAGGTAGAACTGCGTTGCCAAACTGTTCAATGGAAAATTATTGTGATGATAGACACTTGACTGACTACCGACATTCTGGACTTAGCATTACAGTTACCAGGCACGAATCTGCTCAGATGCAATCGACCTACGACAGGTGGTGATGTGTTACTCCACTTTGGCAATAAACCACAATGTGAGATCATTGATAATCTGGCTATGTTGTAGTGGCTTGAAATCGACACTGTAACATGCTCGAGAGTTGTCACTAACTTTGGTTTGCCTGTTCCGCATCTATGCTTTCGCATGGTTGCAGGCATTGGTTGCTTGCATTCTCTCGTGCATCCTTCTCCTTTGTAGCATAGAATCCACCAGGATCTTCGATATCCTGAGACCACTTCTTCAGCTAGGTCTTTGTTTAAGTCACTGCCACCTCCGGTGAGTGAGTTCAGTGCTACACCTTCACTTGCTAAGTATTTTCGCTTTCAGATACTCTCAAGCATAGTCAGGCTGAACTCCGGTACTTTCAGGGAACAATATGCTTTCCATTGACCGGTCGGTTGTTCTTCCTAATTCATACCGGGTGATCACGAAGCATGGGAGAATTAGAGACGGGATCGTTGTCACAGGCCGCGTAATTGCTTCCCGCACCTCTAAACTGGTGAACCCGTTCCATTTTTCTGGTTATCGGTACATTTCTACGAATTTTCGTTTTCCATAACCACCCGTGTTTTGTTTTTCTCGATTTATATATTTTTTGCTCTACGTGGGGTATAATTAATTTATTTTTAGAAAATATTTTTCCGTTTTTGCTCGGTTTGGGTATTTTTACGAAATCACTGTTACGGTTCTATTTTTAACTATGTTTAGTCTGCTATATTCCAAATCATGACCGAGTCAAAGAAAATCACACCTATTAACCTGCACCCGGTATTCCTGAACACGGTGAATTTCACTTGTCCGCCTTTTTACCATAAAAATCCCTCCGTGTGGTTTTCGGTGGTCGAATACCACTTCTCGACCCAAGGCATTACTCAGTCCGGTTCTAAATTTAATCACGTATTCCAAGCTTTACCCTTAGAATGTGATAGAACTCGTGTTTGACATCATCAATCCCGTCCCAGAGGAGCGTCCTTACGAGACTCTCCGGGACGCTGTCTTAACCCGTGCCGGTTTATCCAGCCAAGAGTAAATCAGGAACATAGGCCAAGTAATGACTCTGGGCTCTCTTAAGCCTTCCTAACTATGGCGCAACATGCAGCAAGAGCTTGCTCTTTTAAGATTGAAGAAAAATTGCTTTGTGAACTTTGGGTTTAGAAGCTGCCAAAGGCTGTCTGCATGGACATGGCACCTTGCGTTTGTTGCCCCCTCAGCGTTGCGGCTGAAGTAGCTGATAACGCCACGGCTTCCTATTCACAGGGAACCTCTTTTTAATTGTTCTGCCCTAGTCGACAAGCCGATAAATCAATTACTCAACTGGTCGCTATTTCGGCTCGCCTAGACAGAGTTGAACAGACTAATTCACAGCCTCATCAACGATCCCACCGGTCCCGAAGCCGGTCACGTGGTAGCTCCAGGGACAAGCCCTCGACTTCACCCCGCAGATATTTATGTTGGTACCACCACAAATGGGGTACCCAAGCCCGCCGGTGCATTACCCCGTGCTAGGGGTTGGGGTCCCTTAAGCAGAGAAAAGAAACGGTCAACGAATAGAAGCGGCACTACCCGTTGGCTCTAAACCCCGTAGCCGCATCTTTCGTGTACAAGATAGGCTTACCGGGGCTTATTTTTTAGTGGATGCGGGAGCCGAAGTTAGTGTTGTTCCATCAACAACCACAGAATCCCTGCCTCCCCCCTCATCCTTCCCCTGTCTTGCCCGCTGCAAATGTATTCTCTGTTAGGACCTACGGTAGTAGACAGCTCACGGTAGACTTTCGCCTGCCCCAAATAACCACTTGGGACTTCATGGTTGCTGATGTTCCATTCCCTATCCTTGGAATGGATTTCCTCCAGAATTTCGGTCTATCCGTTGACACTCGCCGCCGTCTATTGGCTGACCTGGAACGCAATTTCACTGTCCATGGTCAAGCAACTACCTTAAACTCCATTAGCCTCATCTCTAAAGTGTCTTCTGACTCAGCGGTGCAAAATGAAACTGTCGCAATGCCATATTTGCTTGTTCGGTCTTGTGTACCGTTCTCGGTCATACACAGACGCAGTCAATGAGACACTATTACAGAGCATGTGTCACATTCTGGCACTGAATATAACGCATGTCCTAGTTATGGGTGAGTTCAATTGCCCAAATCTAGCTAACTCAGAGACCTGTGCACAACCGTGTGAGAGGAAACTCGCTCAGGTTATGGAATCCTATCCACTTGACAATTTTGTGAAGAAACCAACGAGATTTGGAGCCAACCATTGTCATTTTTGGCGTCGGTGTAAGATAACAAGAAACTGATGGTGGAAACGATTCACACTTCCACTCCATTAGGGTGTAGTGATCATGCTGTTCTGACGTTTGACCACATTTGCTATGTATCCGTACTGCATATTTCCACGGTCAACTCTTGCATGTTTGTTGACTACACCAAACTTTAGATTTGGCGAAAAACTTCCAGTAGAACTTTTTCAACAAACAGTGGTATTCTTTGGTATCCCGGCAAGAATTTACAAATCACCCCACGGAAATGGTGAAGAACGTGACCAAGATCAAACACATTACCTATTCAACTTTTCAAAAATCATTGAGTTGAAGTCGAACAAGAAAATGGGGTTCGCAAAATAATATATCATGGAGAGCTTATAAACGATTTCCTTGTAACGACATGGTATACCGACCGCCTACTGCGAAACCACTGCATAAAGCTGGAATGAGGAAACAAGTTGATGTACTAAGAAATTCTGATGTGCAAGTTTGTATCCAACCCCAAGCTATTGTACAAACACCTAAATGCCTCAAGATAAGTTAAATCTGGCGTTCCAGTGCAAAGACTGGCAGGACGTGTTTCAGTCACAACAAAGAAGGCAGCTGAAATGTTAAAAACTCAATACGCTTAAGTGTTCACTGCACCTGCAAATACCGGACTACGACTACTTCTGTTATTTTAGGACATACCATATCCAACGCTCAGCACAATTGATTTTCCCCCGGAAACTAGAGCATCGAAATTGCAGTGTTTGAAAAGGAATTCGTCTCCGGGGATAGTTTACATCCAACCACAAACCCTGATCAAACTGGTAAGTAACTTAGCTCAACCACTTAGCAAACTATTCCAACAAATTTTCGACAAAACTGTTTTCCCCACAAATATGGAAACAATGCATAACTCCGTCAATAAACAAAGTTGGCTGTCGTAGTGACCCAACCGCCGACTACCGCCTCACTATTCTCTTCCCGGTACGATCCAAATTCAAGGAATTCATTGTTGCAGACAATGTGATGAGTCTCCTAGAAAAGTGCAACTTTTTAACCCCGGTGCAACATGGGTTTCATCGCAGGCGATCATGTACCACTAACCTGCATCTGGCTCGAGAGAAGTGGTCAAAGCAGTCGATCACGCTGATGCAGTGGACGCAATGTACTTCGACTTTCCCAAAGCATTTTACTGAGGGAACCACGAAGCGCTGCTGATGAAACTACACAATTATGGAATTTGGGGATTTGTACTGGGATAGACAGAAGAATCTCTTCGATAAGGCACCATGGCATTTCGGATTTGTGGGTCACTTTCTGATCCTATCAGTGTAGCTCGAGGAGTTCCACAGGGGGTCCATGCATAGCTCTCAACCTTTTCGAGCTTTCATGAACGACCTCACGGACATTCTGAGGTCAAAAACCTTGATGTATGCAGACGTTGTAAAAATTTGCAAAACAGTGACAATACCCGAGTACTCGCTGCCGCTTCAGAGATCACTTAATGTTGTTCACCAATAGTCGATCATAAACAACATCGAATTCAATGCATCAGAATGAACGGTCATACCATGTCGCCACAAAATTCAGTTTCCGTACTTCCCCGGACATCAATAACTGCCATATATCTCGAATGAGAAGAACCTTTGTGTCATTCTTCAAGACTACCTAGGTTGTTCTTTGAACTGCTCCAGGACGTCATCTACTGTTGTAAGACATGTTGGTTTGCTAAAGCGAATAACTGGCGAATTCGAACCTAATCTGTCCCCACGTTTGTTATCAGCCTACATTAGACCCCACATAGAGCATGCCATTCAAACATGGAATCCATGGTTACAATGTGATCGTTAGTTTCTCGTACGTCCGCAAAGAATGACCACCAAAATGGTCAAAAGACTGCATTTCAAAACTTATGTGGAAAGACTGTAACTATTGGGGTTGTACCCCACACAGTATCGTCAAATTCGACGGGATTTGATTTTTGTCTATCGAATAATACAGAATCCTGATCACATATGCCGTTCCCTGTTCGCCTTGTCGCCTAGCTTTCACCTCAAGGGGTACTAATTGAAATTAGTGCTCCAAACATGTAGGCCAGATTCCCGGCGTCGTTCATTTTCCCTAAAAATGTACAGTACTTGGAATTCTACACCACCTGACATTGTTTCTGCGCCTTCAAGCACAAACTGAATCAAACTTTGACAAACCTTAAACTTCGACGTCTGTGACATTACTCATCTTTTTATGAACCGTAAATCGATCCGTTTGTGCTAAACCCCATGGAGCACACAAAGCAACCTCTAACTTTAACTTTAACCACTGCATGCATTGCTGCGGCTCCCAGAAAAGTATTTTTCAATCAGACAGATGAAGGAACACAAGACAGCTTGGTTGGCTACTGATGAGCAAAAAATCTACAGTAACAACGTGGGACATTTTGCGGGGACGGTTAACCAAATGGATGAAAGTGATCTGCTGGATGCCCCTCGATCCATCGTTTGGTTTGCGTACACGATTGCCACGGTCCGTGATGGGACTGGGGATCAGACACAGTCACACAGACTCTTATGTGGTCACAACCCTGGTTGAAAATGGATAACCTAAACGTTATTTTCACTCTGGTCTATCCCATCCTAATACCCATTCACCCAGAGAATGTATTGCTGGTTGAAAACTGCACTATTCACTGCCTCGACCCGCCGTTCGAATTGCACTTATATCCGATGAAAATCACGCAAAACGTGATTCCCATTGTTACATTTACATAACTGTATTCTGAAACATTCGGATCCCGTATTGATTTTGAACTGTATTCTTCAGTTGGTGAATGCATCTTGAAGAATTATGGTTGCACTGATCGTGTTCCCAGTCAACTAATTTAGCTCGACCAATTAATTTATTACATCCAATTGTTATTACCATGAAAAAGCTCCGATCAGTTTACAAGACCGCATCATTTGGTGTGAGTGATTTCGCGTCATCAAAACAAATATTTGGGGGGGGGGGAAAGGGTTGATGAATAAATCGATCAGATGAACGTTGCTTTCCGGAGTCGAAAAAGAAAACAACGAAAACAACAACGCAAAGAAATTGATGTAAATTTTTCATGGAATTTAAAACGGTGATTGAGTAGATTGCAACCCACAAAAAATGGGCTGTTTTTATCCTTCGAGTCCTGCGAATTTGATGGCTTGCCCCACACACACCTGGCTAGATAGATGAACTAATCCGCTTATTTCCGGCTTTCTACCATCTTTCTACTACGTTAGACGATTAATTATTCAACCAATTGTACGTGTATCATTTCAGTTCGTCTTGCCTTATATGACGAAGCACGTAAATGTTTGTGGAAAGCCAGAGACATAACCATTAATAACGTACTTTCAATACTTTCAGTTTCTTATCTAATTAATTGACTAATTGAATGGATTCATTATCACGTCAGTCTAGAGATTGCATATTCGTGTCTCAGCCTCTGCAATTGTTCTCATTGTGGAATCCCTCCTATAACTGGTCTTAATACTTTTCCTTGAGATGGGGTATGCAATAGGCTATTCAATAAATGAAGTAGGTCCCCTTCTATGTATCGGCTCGTAATAGTTCGCGGACAGGAGTAAATGTCACTGCAGGTGCACATTGTAAACTCCACTTCAACTGAATAATTTGGTTTTGTTGTTTGCGTTTAATGCATGTTGTATGCCGTTTCCATTCTATCAGCCGCACAATATAGAAACTAGTTTAACTAGCTTTGTTGTACTCTTGTTCTCTTCTGTTCCGCGGTTATTGCCGATAGATCATGAATACATTTGTGCCGGACTTTGTGGTTTTTCGTAATCTCGTTCAGTTACTTGAGCATACGGTTTCCCGCCTAGAGCTCGAGACATACCACACATACACACGTACACTGTCTCCACCACTGTAGTTGGAACAATGAATATTTTACTCGCATTTAACTCAAAGTTCCTTTTGAGTAGAAGTATGGAAAATAATTGATATTGATTGGAAGTGACTATCCTTCGGACTTCACTTTCAAGCAGTTCATATAGACAACTGTGCACTCGGAAGCACCAGACTCGAGTTTCGCTCTTATTAGCGCTCATCTCATCATTATCCCGTCCGGGCTTTGAACTCCGTACCCATTGTGCGTGTGTTACCAACCTGCACGACCGATAAGCTCCATCAAGAGTTTATTGCTTCCTTGGGTATGGTTGACTGGTAGAATCGAGGATTGTCCGTGAAGATAAGGTTCAAATGATAGTCATTTCAAATAAATATACCATCCTTACACATTGTAAGAAAACACAGAGTAGCAAACAAACTCGTTTGCGGTCCTCCTCTACAGGCTAATACATCACAGTTTATATCAAACTGTTTAGAAGGGGGGATAAATCAAGACAAATTGAAGAGAGATAATCAACATTCCAGTTGCATGACCGGATGTTACTCACACTTTGGTCCTCACACATGCGCACTGGTTTGAGTCATTAGGGGCTGATGGTGGGATAGCTTTGTCGTGTGTGGTGTTAACCATGGAAGGTCGAGTGTTCTTACGAATTGCTTTTGGGAGCACAGAGTGGGGGATTGTGTAGGCGGATTCCGATCGCTTCCGCTGTGGCCAGAATGAGACTCCTAATCCTCTTGGATCGGCGGGTCAAAACGCCCCGGACACATTAGCTACGTGGTTTGATTCCACTAGGTATGAAACGATTGAGCCAGGCCGGGTGGTGCTCATGGACTCGTTCCAATAAACATCTACTCATGCGGCCAATACACCTTGCCCCACAGGAACTTGTTTTGTTCTCATTTATTCATAACCACGTTAGATATGACAAAACGTTAACAATATTGGTAATAAACTCAACAGGACATCTGCAGCAATTGAAAACCTTATCGTAGATTACGAAACTTAGCGCTTTTTCAAGACTTATTGTGAAATTCACATTAGTTACGAATCAGTTACAGATTTTCCTCCGATCATCCAGGTGCACCTGAATATGGTGCAGTATGTGGAGTAGAAATGCCCATACAGATAGTTTTAGGAACTGTATTGGATAACTTATATCCCAGATATTATTTGGTTTAATTTATGTCACGTACTCTGTGATGTGTTTGACAGGAAAGACTGAAAAGATGAATAATGGTCAAATGATATTGGTCCACATCATATAACACAATAGATCGTATGATCGATTCTTGCAATCTCAGCCAGAATTTACCCGTTTGGTTTGTGGCACATGACAGCATTGTGATTAGCCGCTTCGTATTCCTGGAAAATTGCATATGGAGAAGATTTTTCTTCATCTATAAGTTTTTATTTGGTATCGTTTGGTCAGATGCTTTGGTGTTTCATGAATTTTACGAAATACCACTTAAAAAATTAACATTTTGATTATTTTGACACTAATTAACTAAAATAATACCTCAGTTAGCCATCATTATAAGTTAAAGGTCGTTGAATCTTATTGCGATCCGCATTGTTCGATTGTAATAGTAGTAATATTCACAAAGGGGGCAAAGATACATAAGCCGTCATTTTCATTACTCTCATCTGAACCCTGAACAAACCTATTTGAACTGTGTCCTCATACGGTTTTCTGTGTACTGTACTACTACCTTTACCTTCTGTCAGTTCAATCTAATTAGAGCCTTATTCAGTAAACCAGTCCAAGTTCCTGGTGGGAATCTCCCGGGTTTTCGTAACTGAACGCCAAGTTCTGATCATCACTATCACATGTTGTCGTCATAAAGTACCACGGAATTGTTTCGTACGATAAGAGAAGCCCTCGATACCAGAGGGTTGCCACTCAATAGAAGATCACGGTAGAGTGTAACCAATTTGCTCTAGTTTCTATAGCCTAACGAAATGAATTGTAGTTAAGGTCTTAATGAATCCGCAGTTTAAGTCTCTTTAATTCACATATAAGGAATCCTCCATAGGTCTTTTAATACATTGTGACATAAACCATACATACCTCTGTCATGCTGATAACTGGTTCTCACTTGATGAGCTCCTATCTCATGACGAGAACGGTCTCTGACTAGAGGGCAGAACCCGCTCACACCGTTCAGCCACCAGATGAAAAGTCAGTTGGAGATGAGAGGAAAATCCCGATCGAGCGATCAGGAGAAAACACCGGTTAGTAGTCAGTAAAACAAATCCGTTAGTGGAAATTGTTCGATGTAGATAGCACTTTCTTAATAGAGAACTCACGGTCCTTGTTGTGGTCGACCCTAGATTACTCAACTAGCTTTACATACTATATGTGAGTGACATTTTTGAGGAGAAGTGAAAATTTTATTGTCAAAGATTCAGGTCACCATCATCAGATGGAATTCGAATTCGACATGGTACCAAGTAATAGCAGCTAATAAGTCACTGAATAAGAAGTAATTTTATCGTAATAACTATCCTTTAATAAGGAACGGCTATATGTAAGGAATACATATTATATTGCAGGTCACAGAACAAGGGAATCCCTCTCTGTGAGAACAAAACACAAACAAGTTCGTCTAATCGCCCCACCTATGCGTTCAACTGGCAGAGCACCTAGACAAACAGTAAAGCACACAAGCTTGTTCTTCTTACTTCGTCTTTGAGCATTTACAATTAGGTGTGTATTCATATATAAGATACAAACAAACGTGATTGGTTGGTTCATTTGAGTAAATGGAAAAGAACCCCATTGTCTGTCAAGTTCTATCGGAACGGAGGGGACCGCGGTAACTTCAGGACAGATGCAATTAGTGGGCCTGAGTTTAGCGAACGACATTGCGTGGACCTTCATTCCCACCCTGTGCTTGTCTATGTCATTCTGGTAGTGGCCAAATTCCTGTGAGAAGCTGAAGGCTAGCTACCATGAATGATAGATATATTGATGTATACGAAGAACTCACTTTGTAACCGGATAACCTCAAAAATGTGCCTTTCTCAGTTCCAGTGTGCATTAAGACGTGTGTTGCAGAAACTGAATGCAAACGCACGACGGACAAAAAGGACTATGTGGGTGACCAATAGTCGTCGCATCAATCACTAGTTTTAGTTGTATGGAACATAACAACCAATACTTTAGCTACGAACAATAGATGAAAGGCTTACAACGTGGTAATCGAAAGGCTGCTGATGTATAAACGGAATGATATTACTGGAATTGCAAGGTAGAAAGGGTATCAATAAGGTGTGAGTGGGGCTTTTAGATGTCACGGAGAAAGTGAACTGATTTTCCTCCGCGGAACCGTGAACGATGGGATGCATCTAACGATGTGGAACGAGTGACTGAATCGGCTGCTAGAATAAGAACCAACCTGTGTCTTCTAGGACGAAAGCGCTGATACTCAGTTACACATAATATTACTACCTTGTTTTATTGCCCCGTGCTGTGAGGTCATCCACAGAGTCTTTCCTCGCAGTTATGCATTTACATCTTATTTCTCCAAATTTCATCCTAGTGCACAGTGCAACTGAGAAAGGCACACGTTTGGAGCTGGCGAGGTTACAAAGTGATTCCTTGTCAAAAAAACCTGGAGCCAACCTACGCATTCGGGAACTCAGTTGCTCAGATGCTATCAAACCCAAGCTCAATGGATGAAAGATCTATGTAGTAATAGTAGTATCATTTTTATTGCACATCAGTGTGTGATGAACAGCACACGGCGATGACCCCATAGTCACGAAGACCTGCTGTTCAAAGATGGTAACCAACAACTTGATCCCCGGGAATCGGGGTGGCGAACCACAAAATGGTCCGCTAGGTCAGGCGTGGTATAGAACCGGGTAATAGCAAAGCTACCTACCACCAAAGTTGGTTGGCCATGGCGAGGTCTGAACCTCAGATCTCAGGGTCCAAATCACACCGGTGATAGAGACTAAACCACTGCACCACCATCTGAGGTTTTTCAAAACCTGCCGATTTCTGGTACTCATCAACAGGTGTTTGGTTAACCTTAAAATGTCTCTACTGTCATAAAGAGTAGCTTCAAGTATTTTGATATTGTTACTAACTCATCACAAATACTGTCACCAAATAGCTGGAAATAGACATTTCATTAGTGTTGATGATCTGTCAAAGGCGGAGGTCAAATTGTCGGTCGCTTCTGCAAATCCTGCCGCGTCCAGCTATAGTTCTTCTGTTTACAAATAAATAGAATGATATCTCTAAACCTCTCTCATAGGCAGTATATATATAAATATGTCGGAAAGAAAGAATTAGTAACTCTCTTTTGTTTATTGTACTGCACACGGTTGTCCAGTGTCACAGATTGACATGTGTTGCCCAACATTCAGATGCTTCTCGTCCGTCCGCCGACCGGCCAAATAAATTCACGTTGCGGACACGTGATTTAACGGACAATCTCACGAATGACTTCGTCCTCCCCACATATGTGAAACAAAAACGATTTTGCAAAGAAATGTTGAATGAAAAAAATTGTAAATTCCAGTAACAATCGACAGGTGAGCGGCTACAACAGGACGCCGCATAAACACGCGAGTTTAAACAACAGGGGGTGGTACTTTAGTGCACAGAGATAATGAAGATTTTGCACGTTTGGATTACACTCGTACAATCCAGTGCAAACAGCAGGCAACAGAGGGTTAATTGTCTCTCCTTAGAAAAGATAAACTAATAAACTTGTTCAAGCGGAACTCATGGCACAAAGTTGTTACACTAACAGAAAACAATTTGACATACTACTTCCTTCAGTACTTAAAAGTCCTGAAAACCTAAAAAGACATAGATATCCAACTGTATAAAAATTTCGAGATAATAAATAAATAAACATTAATTAGTGCCCGGGTTTTGTGAAATAGCAATTGTGTTATGTGTTCAGTTTCAATCACCGCTCTCTAATTGATCCTATATTCGTTCCCTGGTCCTCGGGTATGTTTGTTTGTTCTGATTGAAAATGCTCTCTGAAAATTAAGTAAACTTTTAATATATAAAGTGTCAGAATTCAAGCTGTCGCGAAAATGATGGCAAGCACCCAGTGCAGTCCCAACTACTTATGGCAGACCATCTATCCCAAGCACCGAATTCATATAATTGAAGAGGAGGGAGAAAATCCCTCAAACGATTTCCATTATAGACCGCTAACTATGGTCTTTGTAATTGTTGTTTCTTCTTCAGCCATGTCAAGTATAAATCAGTTTTAGTCCACTAGTCTGGTGTGATTCGGACAGCAGTAATGCGGGGAAACTTTAGCTCCCCCATCGCCGACCCGCGACGCTGCTTTGCTTTTAATCTAATCGGCTGTCAATCGGGAAATGATGATAATCAAAATAATAAATACGTGATTATGAACATCCGGTATCTGTAAATACGTACACACACATGTACACGGAAATCATGTTCACCTTTCACTATTTGTTTGGCGGAACACTCTAATGTGATCCCCATTGCCGGGATAATTCAAAGAAGGGATTTCGGTTTGTGCATTTCCTCACCCAGCCAAACACACACCTCTTCATGCACACAAACACTCGCACAAGTTCAACCGGGCAATTCCGCTGCCCAGCGGACATTTGCTAGAACGTCTAAAAAATATCACTGTGTCTCGTTCGGTGCTTGGATATCCTTTGGTTTTCTACCTCTGCTTTTTCATGCCCCATGATGACGGAAAAAGTAACCGTAATGCAATAAGGTGTCTTTGTGTTCTTCCCAAAGAACTGCTCGTTCAGTCCACGTGGCCTAGCCGTACTGAAACACCGAAACGAATCAACGATGAATCCACTGCTAGGTAATTTGTGACATCAACCTAATATCTTATGGTATCAGGGTGACTGCCTAATTCCACGGGATTTTTCGTGAAAGGCTTCATCTACTTTCTTATTTGTTCAAAGTGGATCGATCATCAACACCGGAAAACAAACTTCGAAATAGGCAACAGCCAAGAAAAACGCAGTTGAACTAAAACCACACTTGTGGCAAGTACCACACATTGTAAGAACCGGAGGAGAGAAGAACAATTGCACAAAACAAAAATAAGGTATGGTCTATTGAACCACACACAATTGGATCGGAAATACGATTTACTCCGATAATAATTTAGTAAGTTTTTAATGATGGTGACTTCTATAACAAAGGTTAATCTTGATTGAGCCAATCGTACAAGGTGATGATCGTCATTCGTGTGACTTGGGAGTAATGATGTTGACTCACAAGGTTCACGGTTGGAGTCCTGACCGGGACAGAGAAGTATGCTGATAAGTGTCATGGTGCTCTTTTTTCGGTCATCACAATGATTTCTCTATCGCATTCAAATATCACAGATCAATGTCCATTGCTCGGCATCAGACTATTCACTCTTTGCGTAACGAAAAAGATATAAACAGGTGATCAGTGACCCTTTGAGCTTACATTCTAATAATCATGTGACACAATAGTCGATGACGGTGAATATTATGGTAGGAAAATGAAATCGACGTCGCTTGTTTGATCATTTCTTATCACTTCAAAACAGGTTTGTATTCGCAATGAAACTGTTTACTTTGTACACTGATCGTGATGATGGTTTACGTTCCTTGGAAATTCTACAACCACCTGACCGTCACCTCATCACTGTTCATTGATTGAGCCTAGTTAACCCAGAATCACCTCCATCTAACAGCAGTTTTAAACCGCACTATTCGTGGTCTCATAATTCTTAGAGGTGAATGTGTGAAAACGAAACAGCCCCAAATTCGCTCAGTTGCGTGATGCATTTCACGGGATTCAAATCTCCCGAGGTTCCAAACGAGTATGCCTAATCTGGTTCACAGCCCGTAACAAACTAACCGCCAACCGTTTGCTTTCTCAAACAGATGTGATTCAAACAACCAATTTTCCGACGTTACACAATCCACCGGTCAAATATTTTGTCCATGGATCAGCACTTTCGGCTGAATATCCTTGATTATGGACTCCTTTCCAGGTTTTGTAATGTAACTGTTTAGAACGATTACAAATTACCTCGCTTGAAGAATATACGCATGCATATACATATTGCGCAAGAAGGACACGCAGTTAGTATCTATCTGTCTGAGAAAAAGTTTGAAATTTTTTGTTGTGGGAATACCTTAAAATCTCAGGCTTTTCTCGTCCTATAGGTTCATGTTATGTTTAAAAGACAGTGATACATATAATTTCCAGAGTAAAAATGGCACGCTGCTGCACGCAGCTTCGTTTATGTTGGAATGTAACATGTACTAATGCTTCACCAAGCCTCCGTTTGAAAGATTCAATGCTTGGCGCACACAGACGACGTGGGGTGGGAGAGAGTTCCAGATCGAACACACTCTGACTGCGGATGACTGATGCCGGTATTCCAATCGGCGTTTTGAGACCACTAGTTTCAACAGATGCCTTCTAGGATGAAAGTTGGGTGATAATGTTAGCAGTGAGTGACAGCGATGGCTTGCGTTTTGCATTATTTGGTAAACTATAATCATGTCTCCTCTGATGCACCGGTAGTGATTGGAATATAACTCCCAAAGACCACTACGAATAACGATTCAACCCCTTAGCCATTTTGGTCGTCATCCGTTGTGAATGTTCCAGCATTTTTCAAGCACATTTTAGCCATGGATTCCACGGTTGGATAGCGTGCTCTGTGGGTGGGCGGATGTATGCTGATAACAGACGGGGCAAAAGCGCTGACTAAAACCGGTCCAAGACCTACCTAAGCAAACCGATATTCTTTAAAGCTGCGTTGTACACCCAAGAGCAGTTCATTGAGCAACGATGCCCAGGTCTTTCTCAATTGAGACGTGTTCCCTGGAAACTCATGACCGGTTTTGCATGGTTATTCCGATTTTTTAGGCACATGTATCTGGTAATTTTCAGACCGGACATATGTATACTTGTATCCTGAGTATATACTTTGTACAGATTCGCATCTCAGAGAATATTTCTGAACTAATCGTTGTCAAACATTTCACTTGATAATTATTGCTTTGATTTCATGTCGTATTTTTGCATGATGCTACTGATTGCAAAAAACTCAAATTTTAGTTTATATAATACTGGTACATACTTTTCTAGCAAGCCCTCAATTTATCTGGAGCTCCCACTTCCCAAATTCTAAAAGGTCAACGGCTGAATACCAGTTTTATAACTGGTGGTTTAAATCTAGCAACCTACCAACAGTATAGATCTGTTAGTGTAATGAGTTATTTATTATATCTGCAGTTGTTCAAAAAACGACCTGGGTCCCGTCAGAATTTGACCATTTTCGAGTCTCTCCGATACTCATGCGCTATCCTCCGATCAAACAAAGAAGAGCTGGAAAAGGGAAAAAATACTCTACGGTAGCTTTTTGCTTCCGGATTTGGAGCAAAAAATGTACTGCATTGTGTGATTTTGTTTGGAACTTGAGGTTGTGACACGCCTCATCCTTCACTCTATCCCAATAGTACAAAGCATTCCTCAGATTCGTATCCCCTCCTGTCGTTCGGTTCTCCGGTTACGAAATATTTCCAGGTGTTCCTCTTTCTGGGCCTTGACTTTCCGCATGGAAAAATAGCCTTAATCACAGTGGATGTCCAGTAACCGGAACCCCGGAGGAACTACCTCTGTGAAGTCACATAAACCCGCTGACTCCCGCTCTGTCCGGAAACCGTATGTGGTGTATTCGTGCGTACTAAAGGAGTTAAATCATAGGTAAAGATTATTACTCGTTCATGTACCACACAGTCCGTCCAGCGAGGTAAGTGAAGGCAACAGTCAAGAACGAGAGAGAGTGATCATGGGAAAATGAACGTTACAGAACCCGGGATCACATGATCCACTTGGCTCTACTACCCCATGTGCATGTCAAAGACATTTTTGTTTCATATGAATTTTTTCTTCAAATTTCAATGATTTTCTCAACAGAGCAATGCTGATTCTGGTAGTAAAATAGCCGGGTTCACTGAACACTCTTATACACACGCACACATACGCGGACGCAGGCACACACACGCACAAACACACGTCAAATGTGTGATAGTCGGCATAAAAACGTCACCCTATAACTCGTACAGCTTGTGAGTATAAGGGGAAAGGAACAAAATAGTGAAAATGAGGGGCAATAGGGGGTCGTGGGTGATGGGCCAGAAGGCGGGCGGGGACAATTTCTTTGACCTGTGACATTGTTAGGAGCGTAGAGGCAGACAAACGTACAGATAATGTGCGAACTGTATATTTGTCTGGGTAGTATAAGTGTGTTTAGACAAAAGAAAACAAACAGGTTGCATGAAAGTGATTAGCGTTCACTGAGATCTTCAGGTTCGGTAATTGTTGAACCTATGTACAACAAAACGTGGTAAGTTTGAACAGCAGAGTAGCAGTTAAAGATGGAAGGACGGATGAATCGACGGGGTGTACGATTTGGCATCAACAGTCGGGTGGGGGAAAAGATAGGAGGCGCGTGCGGGCGCGAGCACACACACACACGCACGCGCGTGAAAGCACAGTCCCGGTGTGGGTAAGAATAGACGGACGAAAGAGGATTGGTTATGGATGCGGTGTGTGATTTGTGATGAAAGGATGAAAGTGATCCGTTTGATTGTGTCTGTGTGTATTTCTGGTGAATGAAGGGCTGTTTGAAACAGGTGTTAATGTAGAAGGCAGTAACGGAATAGATGTAGAACAGGGAATAATAAAGAAAGGACTGGAAGCCTGGTATGATTCACGATCTGCTACATGAATTTATATCCGGTGTCTTGTTTTGTTTCGTGTACGTGATTTATGATCGCTTTGAGCAGAATGGGAAAAAGGAGAGAAACAGACAAGGAACTATCTGTTTCCAGTGAGCTCTGAAGAATCTATCGATATCAAGGCGAAGCGCAAACACAGATAACAACGAATGCGTCTTCGGAACACATCGAAAACAGAAAAAAAATCAAAAGTTTGAGAAGAGGCAAATAAGCTCCGGTCACGCGACTATCACAGGGTTGAATCATAGTTTCCGCTCAGTCGGGTCCGTGTGTCGTCCACACGTAGACCATTGTGACCAATACTATCTCGCATGTGATTGGACGGGCGCCGTGGACGATGACGTCTTTGCACGTCTGCCATATTGGCCTCGAATAGGCTTCGTTGTGGAGTATTGCCTCCATCCGGTTCCGGATCCTGATCGGAATTGAGAAAGTCACGATAGTGCTGACCTCCATTCGCCCGACGTCCTTCGCGGACGGAGTGACGACGTTCCGGTGGTGAGTCATTTTGACCAACTAACGATGCTAGTTGTCGACCGTACTCGTGCCCAGTGGAATAGCGTCGATAATTATTAGTACCATTCCGTTCGTTTCGTACAGCCTATTACGTAACATAAAGAAAACCGGAATTGAAAGAAAGGTAGTTGAATTTCAAACAGAAATTAGAAAAGAAGAGAATAAAATCCGATGCTTAAAACGATCTATTCTGATTTCTTTGGAGGGGGAGAACGCTGATTGTTGAGTTTAGCAATGGCGTGAGGGGTGAATACCGCCAAAAAGACGGACTAATTTCTGCAAGAATCGCATGGAACACGACGTGAAAAATCCAACTGCAGTGACTGAGCGTACATCCCAGTTCAAACGGGTCGAAGTAGCAACTATGGTAAGCTTTTATTCTTCCAAATTCCGAGGTGCTATATTGTTAGTTCAAAT
>UZAN01041548.1:42012-57427 GCA_900618425.1 Echinostoma caproni
GGGGAATTCACTGTCCTTCGAAAAGAAACGAAACGTTTTAAATTTCCGTCAACAGCGGCGGTTTCAGCGGGAAAGGTGCAGTCATAGATCTCAAACTGATTTCAACCCTTGTGAGTGTTTGAACCAAAAGGTCAGATTTATATTTTTGTGTCAAAGACGGGAATTACTTACAAGCGGTTGCTTTTCTAGTCTCATAGGGTTTAGCACAGATGAATCGATTCACGGTTCATAGAAAGTAGACGAATGTCACAATTTATCCATGTTTAATTCACTGCTACGGATGTTGAAATTTAAGACTTGTCAAAGCTTCATCCAATTTGTGCTTGAAGGAATCAATTGTGGGCGCAGAAACAACGCGGTGGTAGATAATTCCAAGTAGTGCACACTCTGAGGGGGAATGAATGACGCCGGCATTCAAGTCGTCATTTTTGGAACACTAATATGAACGAGTGCCCCCTCAGGTGAGTGTTAGCGAACAAGGCGAAGAGCGAACGAAATGAATGGTCTGGGTTCTGCCTTATTTGATACACCAAGATCAAGTCCCCTCGGATGCGGTGATGCTGTACGGAGTTCAGTTGTAGTGATTCCAGTCTTTCCACATAACTCTTGGAATGCAGTCCCTTGGGTAAAATATTTATGGTACCAAATGTATGCTACATGTTGGAAAAAATTTTGTCATTTACGGTATTGTACCTTGAACTAAAAACTCACGAGCATGACCACTTTAAAATCAATTCATTGGATGTCCCAGATTTTTCTCAGTGAGCTGAAAAGTACATTTGTAAGTGACTGTCCTTAAATTTCTCTGGAGTTCATGAGAGGAAGCTGGCGGAGTAAACCAGTAGTTTTGCTCTATCTATTTGAAGAAAGAATAGCTCACACGAATCGAAACCTGATCATACCCGGTATGAGATAGCAGGTGTCATATTGGCAATACACACAGACACTCACACGGCTTCTAGGCAAGAGACCAGGGAGTTTGAAATTGGGATACAACGTATGATTTACACCTCCCACCAGCTCAATGAGAGCCAAAGTGAAGTTTGATTTCCTAAGGTTGACTGAAATAAGCCGACCTCCGTGCAGGTTGCTGGCATGCTAGCCTGTCTGCTTGTCCACAGATATGCTCATGTGCTTGGTGCAGTTGATGAATACTGCTAACATGAACAGAGTTACCTCCTCCTCCTTGCATCCTCCTCCAAATGCGTACACAATACCGATAAATTCTGACCGCTAGTTTAGTCCCTAACATTGATGCTACCCACCTGTCACACCTATGTAACCTATGGTCACAAATATTCATTAACCGAACCGTAAAATAGTATTTTGAACGAATATTTGGCAATTACTGCAGCGTGTGACTAGTGCAAATCACGTAATCAAGAGTATGAGTTCACGGTCCGTTGTTGTTGCCCGGAATCGGACCAAACGAGTGTGTGTGGGGGGGGGATATGTCCGTGTGAATCTCTCGTTACTGCTTTTGAGAGCAACTTGCTTCAATATAAACCAATCCATATTTCTATACAATCACTTCCTCTCGGTGGGACGTTCGATCTGCAGTGTATTTGCACACTGATAACGATTAAATTAGTGGGCAGTTGATAAACCTGATTATCGATAGATCAACAAGCCAGACACAAATGGAATCTTATGTGCAGGTAAGAACCCAATGTGAAAAAAACGAATGGAAAATACTTTTAAGGAACAACCAACCCATATGCACTCTGAAAACATTCACTCTCCTGTATGTTTTGGAACGCTTAATGTGATCTTTTTAAAGTTTTTTCACTGTCTTACGTGCGGTCTGCTATGCGACCGATGGAATCTATTATCTTGTCAATCATATGTCCAAAATCTGACGATAGCTCGGCGAAAGGAGGAATCAGACTTGAGAGTCATACGTGAAGATTCTACCGTTGAGTATATATATAACACCGACTTCGTGATAAGTATGGTGCCAACGCCACATCAATAATAGCAATAACAATAACGGGAGGGGGGGTTGGAATACAGAACATAGTAGAAAATGGAACTGCTAAAATGGAAAGTTGCAAATAAATGGAATAACAATCTTTTGTGGGTTTCATCGTACACTTTTTGATATTTTTTGTGTTGTTTGCTATTGCTTTTACGAGGCACGGGATTTCGACAGGCAGACTGTACAGCATCTGCGTCACTGACTTCTATTCTGGATCATATCTCGCAGCGTCCCTAACCAACGACAATCCTCATCCATCGGGCCTGAACCTGGAAGGTGAGCTGCACCAACCAAAGCCAAAGCTGAAGCCAGGTTCTCCATACTTCTAGGCCATGTCACGGTCTCACCGCCGCGGCGTTTCTTCCAGCCTTGCCCGGCACATGCGAAGAGACCACGGAAAGGTAGTCGATAGGCTGGCATACGTAAAACGTGACCAAGCAGTTGGAGGTGGTGTAGAGCGATTACAAATCTCATCATTGCTGACCTGATGTTCCCACCAGGCAATCCTTTGGAGACATCGGTTGTCGAATACAGAATGTCGATAAACATCCTCAACGAGCAGAGGCCAGGTCTCGTAATCGTAAAGCGAAACGCTACGAACTGCGGTGATGTACACCCTTCCCTCAAGTGACACCTAGATTTCATGGCGGTGCCACAGGTGTCGCAGGTTGGTGAAAGCTGCTCTAACTCTCGCTATTCGTGATGTGATCTCCTCCCCAACACCAGCTGTGATCATGCTCCCGAGGTACTTCAAGCTCTCAACTACTTCTAGCTGATCACCACAGAGGGTGAGTGTAGGCAAAGGCTCTTGCCAGTCTTGAACAAGTACTTTGCATTTGGAAGGCGAAAACACATACCATACCTGGATACCTCGATCGTCAAGCGCTTTAAAATGTGTTTAGTTTTCTGTGTACACCAAAGCGATGTCATCGATATATTGTAAGTCAAGGACTCTGTTCCCTGGGAGGGGTTCGATTCCACCGTTTGCTAGACCGGCCAAAGCATTCTGTAGAACATCCGCTATGACAAAGTTGAAAAGGAATAGGGATATAGGGCAACCTTGTCGAACTCCACTGGAGACGGCGAACGGTGGCGAAAGCTGACCATAGGCCCCAACCCGACCTGAGGTATGACAATACATCTCTTTGAGAATCGACTTATACTTCTCAGGTACTCCATTCCTCAACAAACAGTTCCATAGTGCGGTCCTATCGACAGAGTCGAAGGTCGCGTGGATGTCTAAGAATACAGTGATCGTTGATCTTTGATGGGCATGACGATGATTTAGCAGCTGTTCGAGAGTGAAGATTTGATCGATGCATCCAAGACCGGCCAGAAACCCAGCTTGCTCCTTGCGGGTTCACTCCGCACGCATAGCGTACAATCGGCGGAGAATGACGGACGCCAACAGCTTTGACGCTACCGAATTAGGCTTATACCCCTATGATTGGCGCAGTAACTGCGCTGGCCGTTTTCGAGGATGGGAACGACAGTCGATACCCCCCACGTGGAGGGGACCTGCTCGGTGTTCAGTAGTTCTCTAACAAGCTGTATTCCACCATCTTTAAATGGAGTAGAGAGAAGGCCACCGGAGCCCAGAGCTTTGTGACGTTCCAAGGCTTGGATTTCCTTAGGAATTTCCGCCTCAGATGGTGGGTCTGTTGTGATAGACCGTGGGACGTGTGCCGGAATAGCCACGTGAAAAGTCGACGTTGGTGGCCAGCTAAACTGTACCTTGAAGCACTCCACCCAGCATGCAAGACGTCACTAATGATTATGAATGGGCGAAACGTCAGCTTCGCAGCTCGTTTCGCTCAAACCCAGGGTAATGTCATCGGGTGGGGTTCGTGCCAGTTTTTCAGTTAGCGCGTTCTGAAAGGCAGTTACGCGTGCTGATTCATACAACTGATCACAGTCTAACCGTCGTTGTGCCGTGCGTTTGGAACGCCCACCGAAGCACATGGACAGCTTGGCGTAAACTAACGCGTGGTCAGATTCGAAGGGAGTGCTCCAGTGCAGTCGGCAGTCTTATATACAACCCCGCCATTTGTAGCTTACAGCGATGTGGTTTATCCGCGTCCGTTTCTGACTCGAGGACGGCGGACACCAGGTGGCTTCTCGGCAGTTTCAGTGCCTGAATTTCGTACTGGCGAGGAATGGCCGGTGGTTGGAACACAAAGCCAACACCCGTTCCTCGTTTTCCTAGCGACAGGAATCTAGTCCGAAAGAACCTTCCAGAGGCGCCTCACTCGAAGTCAGCCAACCTACTCTGGCATTTATTTATCCTGCTAAAATCACGATATCAGTCCGGGTCGCTTTACGCAACAAGTCGTGTAAAAAATAGTAAAACTCATCTTTTACTGCATCAGGGATGCAGACCGTTGGGGTGTACGCCGATAGGACAAACAGGTTTCGTCTGTCGGGGCGAATCTCTAAGTCTCACTGCGCACAACCTACAGTAGACTAAGAACCAGTCCAGGAGCGCGGCTTCAGCTCTCGCTCTCTCTCCCTCTACTGGTGAAGACTGATATTGATGAAGGCAATTTTGCATACCAATTGGAGAATAGAATTTAGTTTACACTCCTTTGTATTACACACACACACACAACGCGGATATTATCAAACATATGTAGTTACCAATCGGAATACGAGATTACCTTTCCATTACGGACTTACCTCTGTAACTATAAGATCTAATTCGCTCCAAACAATTCCCCGTGTTTCTTTTCAACGAGCAGTCCGTTGCCTGCACAGAGCATTTCACATGATCTAACTCCAATATCACTTTGGACCCATCAGGTCACAATGTAGATCAATATAGACATTGGGTTAGTGATACACGGCAATATCTTAAAATGTTTTCAACCAGTAACAATGATTAATTCATGTGGAGCATCTGTTTATATAATTTCTGAAACTCGGAGAAGCATTCTTCTTGCGTTATCCAAAAATGAAGATGCGCAGCAGTTTACGTTACTATATCCTGATCAAATCTCTGTTTAGGTCAAATCTGAAACAATACATAATAAGGAGCAATAATAATAACAATAATCTGGCGTCTTATATTCTTTAAACTTCTGTGGATCGTATGTTGTGACTCCACAAAATTGATAGGCTGGCCTGAGCACAACATACACACACACATGACATGAGAGTCAGTATTGCACAGATTTCAGACATACCCGACAGTAATGGAATCACTTCGGATGGCATCTTTAACTACGTAGAAAATGTGCACAAAATGAGTTGTGCACTGTAACACGTGAATACGCCGCTATAGCTGTACATTATCGGGTTAGACGCTTCGGTCTACCACCACTAGTACTACCACTACGATCATGAGGGTAGCCAAAGTCACAAAATCCAAAACGAACGTACACCGCGAGTGCAATTGTGTCACTCTCGGATGCACATCGGATTAGTCACATGTCGGCTAGCTTGTACACAACGCATTCTGCACTCGTGTCTCGTATCGCAACGACATTCGATTAATACGTATCTGTCTCTCCCTTCTCCCACTGGCTAAGAGTGCTCTGCTACGTTCGATTAGTAAACTGGAATCGTTTTGAAAGCCCAAAAAGAGCACTGTGCAACTGGTTCAATCTTCCCAGTACTCATTAGTGATATAATCTGTCGAAGTGTTCCCTCTGGTATAAAAACGCACAGACTCTGTGTCCAGAAATTGGCATGGAATAAAACCAAAACAGCGGTGAGGTGTTTACACCCGTTTTGTCAGGCCACGTGTTATGAATCATCATAGACGAGCGATTAACACTAAACACATCGACCTGGTTTCGAACAGAACACAACCACGTGCTGGCCACGCTAATTGCCAATTGGTTGGATGGTCTATCTCAATGGTCGCATCTAACAGCTATTTTTGATACAGCTATTAAATTCTATCCAAATGTATAACTCTACTCACGCATTGGCATGACCTGTTACTCGAATAATAAATCAAAAATCCAGATCGATTTTGTTTTCTACTATCCATTTTTTCTAAACCAAATCTGTTTTTGTGCAAGTAATTTGAAAGTCAAACAAAAACGAGAAAATCTTGATTGTGGATTTTCTTTATGCCTGAATCACACACAACTTGTAATGTTGCGTTCAAATCAAATTTTGAAGTCATTCACTGTTGCATCTCATTTTCTATAGGTTTGTGCTTCGAACAGAAGTGAAAGATGTCATGGTTAAACGCAGCCTTGAATTCAGGACCGCAGGTGATTGGCTGAAGTCCAGTATCAAAGGCGATAATTTGGTGACGTTACCACCGGGCCACCACCGCCCGGTGATGCTATGCTATTTTCTAATCGACCAGTTCCCAAAATCACCACCCCACCTATCCAGCCCCGTTAGGCCTGTCAGCCTCTTGTTAGTTATTTTGAAGATCAAGGTTAATGATAAGCAAAACCTCCGGATAAAATTATTTCATCAAGCAAAATGGAGTGTGAGGAAAATTTATAGAAAGAAAATAAGTATGCATAGAGTTCGCTGGAAATCGTGAACAGTTCCAGTCGATCAAATTTAGGAATTCGATCCGACAAACAAAATCACAAATGCATATCAAGCCAGTTCACTTGTTTGACTAGTTGAAGAGTTTCACTGCGTTTGCCGCTTAGACCTTTATAAGCACTCCAACAGGGCCTTCACCGGGGACTTGACCAGTTCTAACATTCCCCGCCCCACACACGCACACACTAGGAACATTCTCACAATACTATGGGCCACTTTCTTGATAGATCAACCGGATGTGTTACGTCCAACAATTGTAGTTAGAACAACCACGCAGATAAATGGAAATTCACATCACTCGTACCGAACAGGAGCAGTCGAAACCACAATTCCAACTCAAGCTAACTGCAGACCCTATCTGATTTGATCGAAGTTCAGAGGGGGAAACCACCGAAAGCGAAATAGCCTCATAACTGAATCTTGATTTCCCAAATGAGTCCTGATTCTATCCTTCCGTATTTGAAAGAAAACGATAACATTGCATACAACACATAAATTTCTGATTTATTGCCTTTAGTAAACATGTTGATAAAAGACAACGTTGGCTAGGGAGTATATTTATTTATTTATTCCTTCAATCTTAACGTCCCACCACCCCAAGCCACCCACTAATCTCTGATCAGATGAACGACCCTAACAGCAAACTAGGTGTTTGTATTGGACTGGACTTCGAGCTGAACATTTTGTGGACGGATGTGTTGATTAATCAGATAAAAGAATAGCTGTTAACTACCAAAACGGAATACTATTGCTGGGTCTCACATCCAAGTCGATACAATGAAGGCAAAATCATTCAGTCAAACGACCTTCTATATGCAAACGTGTTTTTTTCCGGTGAAGTGATATGGCAATACTTTTTTGTGCCATCAGATCGCTTGATTTCTCATTAACTTCTAAGTATTGTACCCGTTCTTTTCTCCAAACCTAGGGGCATTTGAGCGGCAGCTTGTGATAAGATAATCCACTGTATTTCACAAACAGTAATTTTTACCACACTCAAAATTGCTTGGAGTTTCACAGAACCACCCACTGAATAATGAGTTCACACATAGGCCAGGTGATGAATTTACTATATAGATGGTGATGGATTCATATCAACACTTGCACCGCACCAATTATAGAATAGGCAGTATTCTCATATCAAAGTTCACAAGTATTCAAGCTATCAGGTGCCAGGTGTTAATTGGGCGAGCTCAATCGCATTCGAGGCGTACAAATACAATGGATTCGGTCCTGTTCCAAATTGAAAAGGGTGTCAGGGAGGAGATTGACATCATCTGGGCATTTCCAAGCATAATTCATTCGAAATTTTTACCCTGTCCTCTCTCTCGATTTGCCAACCCAGCGCTTCTATTTGGCCACATGCCACATGTCCCAAAACAACGCACATCTTACTAACTAAAAATCTGAACAAATAAATATACATATCGGTGTCCCAGAATGTGTCTAACAAATCCGAGCGAGTCTGACAGACGCATGATCTGTCTGGTATGTGCATAAGACCGATGTGTCAAATAGACCACGACTATTGACGAGTCACCGATGAACCAATTGACATTTATGGAATGACCTTTAAACAGATTCGTCTGCATTCTTGTGAAGGCCTGTGCGTGGTCACTTGTGTTGCGCGCGCGCGCACGAGCGTGCGTGCGTACGCGCGCCCTGGTGCACCATCAAAATTGTTCGACTACACATGCTCGTACCAAATAGGTCCTGTTCGGGGTGTGAAAGCAGATTATCGTAAACAATCGGAAGATGTTCATTCATTCACACAGAAACATGTGAAATAGTTGTGATGTGATAGAAAGAAAAAGCCAAATAAAAAGATTTCACTGGTATGCGCGACGTTTTTCCCGACCGTTTTGTCTCGTCTCACACAGTGTCAGCATACAAACACCACACACACACACGCACATATATATGTACGGGCAAGCGTGTATTCGCGGGCACATACATACGCGCACACACAGATGTGATGTTTCATCTATAAACAGACCACCCAACAGATGAATGCAATCAAGATAACTATCTGTATATCCCCGAAACAATGCTTAACTTTAGCCCGGTCCCCAAAAGTTCTAAATCGTATCGACGGAATTTTCTGTTTCTGAATAAGCTCTCCTAAGACAGTCATTACTGTAACTCCGTTCGACCTACAAACCTCGACAAATGACAATTTCTGAACCCTATGTCGCAAGCATCATCTTAATAAGTGAATGAAAATCCGCCACCACCCCGAATAACGTGATCAGTTTTGTATCCATATGGAAAACTCGGATGGACAATACGAGCGGCTGGAAAAAATTTTAACACAAAACCACTACATACACTTGTCGAATGAGCAGCAACAACGGAAAAGCTGTTCCTGTGTATGCAGGAAGAAAAATTGTCCAATCGTACGTAATGTACCGTCAATTGTATCCAAAAATAAGTTCGCTCTTATAACTTCAATAAAAAAGGAGTTATCATTCAAAGGGTAAGGGTTGAGTAAAGAAGACTTTCTTTAGTTCTTGAATAGAAAGCAATTCTACCAGCATATCCAACCATAGTAAGTAAACTTTTTGTATTCACGCCGCATTGCTTCTAGTCTCCCCGGACAACCTGTCTACCATTTGATGCTCTAATTCTGTTTGAACGTGAATGTTGAAGAAGAAACAGGAATACGAAAATCTAAACATCCAGACAGTACCTGAGCGAATTCATCCGCTAAAAACCGGTCTACCAGTACAATCAACCATTCGTCAACACAACCACTCCCATCTCCACCCCAATACCCACTTTCATACCATATTATATCACAGTGAACGAGGGTTTCACAGCCGATGTAAATAAACAGGTTGAAAAAATATCTTAAACAACTGATTTACACAGACCACCCGCAAGATGGTCGACTGGATGGCACAATCGTATCTATTGTGTGAGATCTCTTCTTCTGTGCAGTGTGAATTCCTTTCAAGTGATGCTACCTCTAACACTGCTTAAGTCAGTGTGCACAGTGTATGTGTGTGACGTGGTTCCACGCTACTCACCAATAACGTGGAACCAACATTCGCATCGAAGAACCTCACTCCGCAAGCAGGGGGTTTAAGACCTGGTCGATTACTCCTTTATCTATAGTCATTCACTGTACCTGTATAAGGGTATAAGGTCAGAGAGCATCTTGTTTGCTCTTCTGGAAGCAACCAGAGGCAAGTCTTCCATTTGCAACGATGTAAAGTGCCGAAGAACAAAATTCGTAGAGGTTTGATTAACTTTTTTGTTGGATATCTTGTTCAATCAAAACATGTGATGAGAAACATAACTTTACTTGACATTAGTGCATTGTTTGGTCTATAGTCATAACAAAAATACCAAAACTAAACAGGATTTCTGTGACGGGAGTTTAACCTTTGTGAAAGGATTTTTCCAAGTTAATGAATTTGATCTGACAATTAGCAGTTTTAAAATGAATAACTGCGGTGCATAAAGTGTACGCGGCGAAAGATATCTGTGTACATGTGTGTATGTGTGTGTGTGTGCACAATTGGGTTGTAGAGCCTGCGCCCATATTCAAACAGACACATCATTAGGGCTTTGCGTCGACCTGAACGCGCGCGTTACTACACATGAGGTCAAGTGGTCTGCTGGGACAGTCAAGGCAGTGTCAGATCAGGTCACGACATTTCGATCCTCTCGGTACGACTGACACAGGTTGGTTTGAAATGAATCCGGAGATCATTCACTCTAGCTGTTTACGGAAACCTTATCTGAGAAACACGGGATTGCCGATGTTTATCGTGTTCTTTTGCACAAAGTGTGAACTGCAATAGCAGAATCGTGTGATAGTGTTGCGCAGTTATTCGGTCGCACAGCGTATTCGTTAATTCTGTATTTCATTTGGCAGAAGATTGTTGAACAATCCCAGCAGTCCAGTTTGTATAACAGGTTACAATTTTCCACCTTTGTTCCATTTTTACTCGTTTCGAGTTTACATATTTGGTTCAGCTTTACTTTTAAGTAGGTGGACTTGCTTCTAGGGATCACTAAAACTATCCGTATTTTCATAAGAGCGATAACAAACTCTTCAATATAGTCCAAATTCCTAAAGGGGGACTGAATGCGTGAAATTTTTAAAGCAGCGCCTTCCACCTGGGAGGTTTTGTTCAGAGCCCCTAAATCTCCGGACTCGAATCCCAGTGAACCTCGCACAATGCCGTGTTCGTTTAGGCAACAGAGAAACTGCCGAAACACCTGTTTGGTCCGTGTTTCACCTCAGTTGAAATGAAAACAAATAGAACTGGTTACCGATGGTTTATTTAGTGAACGGATTGGTGTTTTCTGTGCTCTGTGAATGCGTTGAGCGAAGTACACTGGTTTGTAACAGGGATTTGAAGAATTCGTCTTATCCGGTGCACTTGATCGGTCCGGGCAGACAGACTGAGGAAGGTGAGACTTCCATACATACAAATTGTGAAATTTTTTCGTTGTTGTTTTATAGATATTGTTTTTTGTTTGTTTCAGTTTAACTGCTTAATAATGGGGACAAGAGTCAATGCATGGCGATTCATGAGATCGTTTCCGAAGAAGCTGGAAAACCACTCTTCGTAAACAAAACAACGATTCGCTAAGTTTGAATGTTAATTTGTGTACCCCTTGGTGAGTTTCAATATCAATAGGTAACTGGAATTTCCAACGCGTTTCAAAATATTCTACCTTGTACAATTTTCGCCTATTCCATAGGTTGACAAACGGAAGAAATTTTCTTCTCTGCACTTTCCACCGAAATGACATTTGACATTCGTTAAAACAGATGCACCTGGGGAACAACAATAGGTGATGAACTCGGGTGCGCTTAATCTGTGAATCACGCTGCACACTGATCGTGTGTCAACGAAATTGTTTTCAGCTAAAAACGCTCGAAAGTATCGATCTAACTAGAACAAAATTAGGCATTAACTACATCATAAAATGACTAAAAATCATGGAGAGACATACAACAGAACACTGTTTGTGTAAAAGACAAGATTGCTAGCAAAACCCAATAAGAAACCGGAAATCCGTAGTCTGAACATTTTTTATTTCTTATGTAACTTACAACCGCTAATGATGAAAGCCGTGAGATAAGCCTCAGTTCATCCAGTCAACCATAAACTCAGCAAGTAGTATAATGGAGTTTCACTCTCTTTAGAGCTCATCGATGTAGGGTGTACTCAATGTTCTGCACGGGATTTAGCATGGTATTGAAGGCGTGTCTGATAAACAATTGTCAACCAGCTCAGATTGGGACTTATCGGAACCACTGATACATCTGATCTTCAATGATTGTCACTCAATGTATTTTGGGTCGACAGTAACGAAAGGAGACCCGGCTGACTATCTATTAACTCCATTCGAAATCCATTCAGCAATTCCATTTTTCCATGAAATTTTGTGCAGCTGGATAATAAATCTTTTCCATCAAATTCCCGTAGAAGAAAACACGACTGTTTTCTCTATCACCCATACAAAAGAAGGTCCGGAAAACAAATTATTGTATCATTCTTAGCCTCATCATTTCTGTGCATGCGACCTAGGTTAAAGTATTGCCGAAGCTAACTGGACAGCCCTCAGGTCGGTGAACAAAAGTCCAGCGGCACAATGCAACCCGGATTATCTGCTCCATTTCAAAACATTTTCCCTGCACTAATATACCCCTTCGTTGTAAGATATAGTAGGCAAGGAAAATTGTTTCGCCAAACTGCGATAGCACCGTAAAAACAGAACTTCCCCCATCCACTTACCGGTGATCATTTCAGCCACTATGCATCCCAAACTCCACATGTCGATTTCTTTCCCGTAACTCATGCCCATAATGATTTCCGGGGCCCGGTAGAATCGGGATTGGATGTACGTGTATACGCGTTTGTTCACTTGACAACTGGAACCGAAATCAATCACTTTGATAGCACTTCGTTTCGGACTTTGTAGGAGCACGTTCTCCGGCTTCAGGTCACAGTGAATGATATCATTTCTATCATGTTGAAGAGCCCGGATGAAAAGGGGAAAGGAAAAAATCACAATGGAGCATAAACGGACTGATACGACTGTGTGATTATCACATGCACACCTGAGTTATTCCTTTCCTTATGACGATCATGAATCAGGAGTGGAGAACAATTAACGTTCATAGAACCCTATGATTGTTCTACCATTGGAAGATCCTCGTCTAGTCAGCCTAGAAAGCACTATTTTATCATCACTTTAAGATTATTCGATTTATATTATGTGGATAGACGTGTTCCACTAGCGTTTTTGCCAATAGACTGATTCGTTATTCTCCCCGGACAGACAATAAAATTTGGTTTTCATAAACAAATTAACTGATCCGCATTTTTACCACCTGGTTTCATTGTCATCCATCATTGTTCGTACACTATTTCTCAGTTCTGGAATCGTAATGATGCAAGTTCAGGTAGTTCGTTAAAATTCATTGGAATTTCCAGGCTAGACATACTCACACCATTTTGACTTTGTCTAGTAGTAATATAACATATCATAATATTGTACCGTGTGTACCGGTTCAGTCAAACGTATTCAGGCCTACCCACAATGCCACGTGATCTTGTCCATTGTTCGTTTGTTTGGTTGCTTTTTTCAGGTCTGACTATTCATAGACTTGACAAGATGCCACTTGCATACCCTACATTGTCAATTATAGCACACGAGTTCAATCCCCCCCCCCTATACCTGTGGTGAAATGTTCTACCTGGAATGGCACGTGCGGTTCACATGGGGAACAAGTACTATTTTTACTCGTCCGAAACATTAAAGCCACAGATTTGGGGATCCGCCATCATTAATCGATATTATACAATTAAGGAGCATAGTTTTCAGATTGCAAACATCCGTAAAAGATTTTCAACACTGCGTACTCTGTCTTCTTTGAATTATTACCAAGTGTACGCGAAATCAAACAAAGGTTGCAGAATTGTGCACCTGGTTTAGATCTATCTGTTCCGAATAAATGCCAGCAGCTTCTGCTTTGTTGTTTACAATTGTTTTTCTAATTGATAATTTCTGAAATAGTTAAAAATGTACCTTGCCGGACAAGTCTCTGACATGATACATATATCGTGTAATCTGTCGGTTGTTCAGCCAGCCAATAGCTTACAATGCATTCTTAGATGTGGTTTTGTTTACTTTTATTTTTATTTCTTGTTTTGATCCACTAATAATTCATATCTGTAGTATTTGGAAAGAATAACAGCTGTTCCAACCGGAATAACACTGAGGTGCAGGTTAAGTCATTGGATAATTCAAACGTATTCTAATATTGACTTCATTGATTACATATCTAAAACATGAAACAAATGGTGTTCAGACAATTCAGTACCCTGCCCTCTTTAGTTTCACTTGAAATCTTGTTTTCTAGCGTTTACACAAAATCTTTCTGGGACTAGTAGTGAGCAAGAGAACATTTCGGGCTTGATTTTAGTTCCGCGAGCGTATTGGTAGGAGGGAAACTCCATATTACGATTACTGCTGCCTTGTACTGGTGGATTTCCAAATTTTCGCACAAATAGTTTCGGTTGCTTGGCTCAAGTCGTGACTACTAACAGCGTAAACCGGCACCTGCAGGTCACAATGCAAACTAGACAATCATTTCCCAACTTCGATAGTGAATATCCTCAGTATGGTCGGGGGAGGGTGTCTAGGGCTGCGGCTGATCACCCGTCCCTTGCACCTCGCGAAACACCCCCAAACGACCAAGCGTCTCAAATAGCCTCTGATCAGGAAGACCTACTCACTGCCTTCCCGTGGTGGAGGTGCTTTTGCACGAAAGTGAGAGGACGAAAAGCCGATATCCGGGGCTATAACCGGGTTGATGAACCAATGGCAGTTCACCTAGGGGAGTTGGCTAAAAACTCTGATTCCAAACCAACCAAGAGGAGGCGTACGAACCACACCCACACCTTTCCGGTTGTTACAATGGTCACCGGCTCGATTGGGCATCGAAATGTATTGGTCAACTTGGACGTTTGACCCCGTCCGAAAGGAGTATGATCCGATGAACTGGACACCGACTCCGAACGGATTGCGGTTTTCGCGCACCGCCCGGCTGCCTTGCGGGTCAGGCTTTGGTTAACCAGAAGCTCCGGTTTTGGGTTCCCCAAAAAGGTTCACCTGTCTTGGCATGGGCAACCTGACAGTATTCAGCCCACTTGCAAATCGTGGAACGTTTTACTTTTTATAAAGATTATTGTACCACGATTTGTTTGGCACACAGTCTGGCATCAGACGTGTGTGAAATATTATATAATATAACGAGATCTTAACTTACCGAACACTAAATTTTATTTAAAACAGGTTGACAGCACCCATAGCTGAACGCCATCAGTAATGGGTTTCTCCTTTTCTACAGCTAGTTACACACGAAATTGTCCTATAAGAAGGAAAACATATTCTGACACTCCGATTCAAACTCTGACAGTCAAAGTCAAAGTTTTATTATGGGAATAGCTTACAAGCTGGTGCTTCTCTTGTCCCATAGGATGTTTACATAGATGAATCGTTACACATCAAAAAAGGAGTCACATAGGGATCCGGGTAGGAGATAGAGAATGTAGGCTACAGTGAATCCCGTTTGCCTTTAGTGTACGAATGTGAGGTGTGCCAAGATTTTGTCGAGTCTCTGCTTGAAAGATTCAATAGTGGGTGCACAAACGACATGAGATGGAAGGGCATTCCAAGATTTGCATACTCTGACAGCAAAAGACTGGCGCCGGCAATCCAGTCGAGACTTTGGAATCAGTAGTTTGAAACGGTGTCCCCTTAGGTGTACATTGTTCGATAACATGAGAAGCGATCGACATGGATCGACACGGAGTTGACATGTGAAACTTCATGATCGTCAACTGATTGGAAATAAGGATACGATACTTCAATTTGAGTTGACGTGGGAAA
>UZAN01041549.1:4130-17711 GCA_900618425.1 Echinostoma caproni
TGCTCGAAAGAATCCATTCTGATTATCCTAAATCAGCAATAAAACCAAAATGTTCCTGATCGCCGAAAAAATTTCAGTCTGTCGGTAAAAACCCCTTCTGTGTAAACAAGAAGACTTAGTCATCATCCTCGTTTTGCCCTAGTGACCCTTCCTCCATTGCTAATTTTTTTATCTTATTATCCATTCTCTAATCCCATATGACCATTGTATTTGTCTGCGGTAGACACCAGTTGAAATCGTTCAAGACATAAATTGTGCAGTTTTACTATATTGAATTTTCCCTGCTAGGTATTTCTATTTAAATGATTCTCGTTTTTCAATACTCATCAGTATTCGCACATTTGATACCATCATTATTTTTGATTTGCGTCCACGGTTTGACTGACAGTGACTTGCACGCAAGCTTATGGATTCGGGATGAACAGATTCAATTCTGGGTCTCAAAACTCATTTCATCCAGTCAACTATATACTTGAAGACATCTACCCGAGAACATTTTATGAGCGAACTGAGTCGACGGAAGGCACTTGATCAAATTCAACTCGACATCTGTCTCCTTTCGAAGCTGCCGGGACAGCTGTTGATTGACTGTCACCGAAGATGTCTTGATGTTAACTTGGCCTGTCCCGACATCAGTTTGAGATAATTCATCATCAATATCAGATGTTCTGTTGCTACGTAAATAGTGTTCCTGCCCGTACAACAATGAGTCTTTGAATCAGTAGGCTGGTTCGACTGGCGGTCTGGTTATCCACCTCCCAACAATTTGTTTCAAAGATCTGCCGTTGGAAGTCATTTTAAAATATGGTCTTAATTTTTTTTCAGTCTGTGGTAGCGTCGCCGTCCTGGTATTTAACCTTAACCCTGAAAAAATCAGCGACGGATCAAAATATGTACTGCCCTTTCTTCCATTCGTGCAGGCAGTTCGTCCACATCCGACACGACCTCACCACCTACAATGGATTCGCGATCGACCCGTGATTATTTGACTCGGGTATTGGTCAGTCCGTTCAAACAAATGACCTCAATTTTCACCAGTCAGTGTAATATACGGTTCTCGGAACAGTTGGATGGTATAAAACTGGTAGGTTTTTTGGATAACCTTTCTCTCTCTTCAACGCAGTGCATTATACCTTCAGTGTAATGTCCTCTTGTGCATGTGGTACTGTGGATCAAAAGATGAATACTATTGCCTTATACATGTATTGTGTTCATAAAACACTGACGTTTTTATCTTTCGTTCCAATGAGGAGGCCTTTGCTTCGAAAATTTGGTGAAAGCCACCGACATACAGAATTGGAAAGAGAGTGATAAGTATGTATTTGGATGCGAATCGCGGTGACTATCTCCAATAAATGAAATCTATAAGTAAAGTGAAAAAATGAAGGAACGATTATAGTGGTAGATAGTTAGTCCTAAAATGGGTTGGTGTCCAACGGCTAGTTTGCCGATTAGATCACACGGACTAGGAAGGCTTAGTTTTCATTATGGTAGCGACGGTTGATTGCTACTGATGACTTGGAATGCAAGGTGTTCGCTCTCCTTTAAAAGCTCCACCAAATAATAATAACAATAATATTTTCTGTGGGGCCTCGTAAGACGGTTATTGCCCAGGTTTTCGCCCTTCGCTTGTTGTACCACACCCATTCCGATTTCAGTTTAATCAGANAAGTCGCTGCAATTGGGATGGAATGAGAGTGTGACAGGTTTATGTTGGGAATCTTTAGGCCCTTGGCTGCCAACCCCTGTTCTCACTTGTACTTCAAAGTCGCTTCCTGGTCTGTATCTTTTGATAGGCAAATATTGCTTGTTATTTTTAGATTTTCGAACTTGGATTATCCATTCGATTGTTAAGAGATGTTACGGAAACGAAACAGCTATAACGTACGACGAAATTCGAATTGCGCTATAGACTCTACGAAGAATACACAGCTAACAGCAGGAAACCAACGCGTAAGGTAGGATGAATCAGCTAAGTGTAACCGCGGCAGCTAACAGTAAACGACGATCCTGTTAATTTAGTCTAAATGCACGGTCTGGGCAGAAAAGCAGCTTTGGGCAGTAGTAATAATGTTGAACGTGGTTCTATAAATAATAATAATATATAATAAATACAGTACCAAATATATAAAAAATAGGCACTCACGACTAGATTGACACGATGTTGATTTAACTAGCGCTTCAAGGTCAGAATGGAAAATCAACAATTATAAAGGACAGTAGTGCAGTTAAACAAAAATATAAAAAGATGGTAAGGATATAAATTTTAGGTTTCGTAAAGAGCGCAACCCGTTGGCATATAGTGTAGCGCAAAACTGGACAAGAGTTAAAGTTTGGATAACAAAGGATTCTCGAATCTTTTACAAGAGGCTCCAGGCACTCCTGATAGTCTTAGATATGGGTTTCACTCCTTGGGAGATCGTTAATTCCCCACAAGTTCATGCACTTACATGCGATGGATATGTTTGTGATAACCAACAAATAGCAATGGACAGCTGTTTCGTCCTGCTTGTTCAGTTCAGTTTGTACAACCATTAACCATGCACTTTCGTGCACCGGTTTTAGTTGCTGTCTTTTGGCTACCCATTTGGATGAACATTAGGAGAAAGACAGGAAACGTTAAAAGTAGGATAAAAGAGAAAATTTATAATTTTAGTGGACTAATGTTGCAGAGAAGTTGACAAGATGCACGAACGCCACTGTTTACGATATTCAGCCATATCACTCAGTGTCTCTAACCATCGGGTTTGATCGTCCCGTGTCCCCATCCAGGGAGCTTAACAGGGCCTATGTGACCTAGACTCAGGTTGAGGTTTTCATACCCTCATGTCTGGTCTTAGCTTGACCACTCATGCTATTCAGCAATGCATGTATAATTAAAGTTAAAAAGGCACTGTGAAAGGACTCTATTCATTATCTCGCCATGTCAAGCGGGAGCTGATCGGTGCACAAAAAAGACGCTTTCAGATGAAATTGTGGCTTCCCACACATTTATATCATCATCATCGTACAGCGAAATANAGAGAAGCGAACTTCACTGCTCGCTGCCAAACGCGCAATGCGTATGCATTGGGGGTTGTTGGATGGGTACTTCTAGATTGTCCAGCCACTAAGCAGGAAAACGATTAGGGTTCTCAACCAAAGCCTTTAGTTCTAACAAGAACCTAACCGCAAGTCTGTTTTTTCTACTGTTTTGCTTTCTTTTCAAATTATTCACTGAATCCTATTCTTTTCATTACTTCTCTATATGTCCCCGCTCCTCAACCTCTGAAACCGGTCAAAACGTTCCGTTAGACATGGGAGAATCCAACTGATGTCTCGGACAGTCTAAGTACTGCTTTGATCGAATCCATCGGATTGGTAACTGAAGCCAGCAAGTTTTGTTTGGAAGAAACTCACGCAATCTGCCTACCGCTGCTTCTTGATCTGATTCAAGTACGTCATTGGAGCATCTTTTAGCGTGTGTTGGTACATTATGTCGGTCTTCTGCTTACCAGTCATTGCGATCTTCCATCTCCCTGTCTTATTCGCCGTAAATCTTCCACTAACCGGAAGCAATCTTATTGTAATTGGTGAGAAGCATCGCCATCATCATTGTACAGCATAATACAGTGAAGTGAACTTCACTAATCGCTTCCAAACTCATAATGCATACAAGATAAGTGAGATTGTTTAAGGAGGATAGGAATTGGGCTATTTTTAAGGACGAGAAAATGAATCGCACCCGCTGAAGTTTATACGGAGTACACAGTCCAGATGTGCATACACACCATTTCAAGTATTCTGGACTGATAAGAAGTGACAGCGAGATCGCTGCTGCTGTCGCTTTGCTGCCGTGACCTTCAGTGTCTCGAACCATCCAGTCACGGATGGTTGGTTTTTCTTTATTACTTAATAATCGGACTCGCAATTGTAAACTCAGCCTTTCCTGTCGTATGCAAATATCCGAATATAATTGCTCTTACTGATGGAAGGAAATTAGGTTATAAAACCCCATTGACCTCGATAACTTCACCAAACGCTGCAACTCAATTTCCGCACTAAGCTCCTCATTTTATGTCTCCTTTTTTCATTGTTGACTGTGCATTGTTCTCTATTCGATGTCCCGTCTGATTTTGCAGACCTATTGGGAAGGTTTGATCACAAAATGGCTGGCCGCCATCGAACAGCTGGGCAAACAACTGGTCATTCCAGAGAACAATGCTGCGTATAATCAGGCCAGCTTTTTCGCGAGCGCTTTACAACTGGCAAGTATATCTGGTAAGTTCTTATACTAATGGATGCGTACAGTTGAGTGTGATTCAGGTTACCGGTACTACACCCCGTCTACTGCCGCATACCAATGGAGCTTGTGCGAGACACGGGTTTATTTTCGGCCTGTTTGTGGTTGCATCATCCTTCGATAAATTCTGGAATAAAAAACTTTCTTCTGTATATCCCATATTCTTGATCTGAAATAACGTATAATTCAATAGAACGTTGCACCTCGAAAAATGTTCCACCATTTCATTCCCCTTGTACTTATAACAGAAGCCGTATACACATCTTTTCACACATTCTGACTTGACAAGAAATAACAAAATGAATTCCACTGGTGTCTGTTCGTTGTTCTATCCTTCGGTCGCTCCAGCCAACTAGGTTGGTGGTGGTCAGTCGGTTTAAGTCACTATCACTGGCGTACTTCTGGCCCCAGGATAGGGGGTTCGAACCGCCCCACTGCCGCTCGACTTCGGTGTTAGTCAGCCTCGCTATCCTCCGACTCAATACGACACCTAAACTAGTGATGCCTTATTTGGTTCGCCATTTCAAGTCCCGGGGCTTGGATTGTCTGTTTCCATAATTGAACAGCAATTCTTCGTGACTATGGGGTTCACACTGTCTATTGTTCATTACACAGGAGTGTACAATAAAAAGCCATTCATTTTTTCGATCTCAACTTGGAAGACAAGAGATACCTACTCTATTGAATCGCTTCATGCATTTCTGCATGCCTCATTTCCAGGTCGCCTGGTAACATATACGTGATTTCTTTCAGTCAATAGTAATAACAACAAATAAGTGCGTCACAGAACGAATGAGCATTTGTAATACGTGTCCTAATCAGCAAAGTCTAATAATATGAATTCATTGTCATGACGAATTCTCCACCTAATTATCACCAAATACTTGTTGCCTTACCTCGGTGTTGCTTGCACGCTCCCATCGTTTCAGTTGCGCCAAACCGCGTGAACAGTAACAGTCAAAGACTCCTAGACTAACGTCTTTCACAACCGTAAGTCAGAACTGCCCGCATCACGGAACAGCATATGCGACCTTTCAGTTTCTAGGATATATCACCTCGTCACCAGAGGTGTCCTGCATATGCTGTTGTAACTTTCAAAATGTGGATGGTTACTTTGACTATGCTATCGTCATATGCCACTCAACTACATAGGTATAGTAAGCGATTCACTAAAACTAATTCCTTGCCATCCAGAATCAGAACAGGTATAGATGACAACCAGTGTTGCAGCGTCGCTTTGCACTTTGAAGGTACAGAGCCCATGCACATGTCACCGGAGAGACATCCTCGATGTGCAGTATTTGCCACGATGGTCGGTAGATGAAAGAATACCGATGACGCTTTTATTGTGTATAACTTTTGCAAGCACTGGAATTCATATTTCAGCTAACAAATCATACATGCCAAACCGTCACAAAGTACATAATCAACGGGGAGAAAATTTTTACAGACCTGACTGGAGGGACTGCAAACTACGACCATGAAATCCGGATATATAGGTTGCATCATAATTCCTGTTTTGGGTTCGAGCTCGCAACCAACCTGTATCGGAAATAGTGGTACTAGTGTATCCACTCACTATGTAGATCAGTCCCTTTCCCTATTTTTGTTACTTCTTCCAACTACTCTTTTCCCACTGATCAACCGACTGGTTAACCGAAAGTTTATTTTGAACTAGCCTACCCTCTCAAGGTATTGTTTGTGCGTGCATTTTATAGCTCCTCATTAATGATATTTCGAAGTTTGCCTTGAAAAGTTCCCTATATCTTTCAAACGTTTCTCTTTTTCAAGTGGTGTTTGTTATAACCACACGGAATCGTCCCGATACTGGACTCTTAAATGATCGCCTTTCGTTAACGTTTCTTGTCCAGATAACGATTTCATAGGTAGTAAAATCGAATACAACTGGAATCATGTAGAAATTCATTTATTGTGCAAAAGCATGATTATCTATAGGGAAGAGAGAAGACATTTAAATGCATACACACAATGATTGGTTGGCTCGTTTGTTGTCGACCTCCTGGATGGGTTGTCGCTTCGGACCAGACACCTGAGTTTGGCTATCCTTTTTCAAATTGATCGTTCCAGAACAAAGCAGTTTTCAAAGAGTACATTGATTCACTAACACAGTTCCCCGTGCCCATTTCATTTATGCTCCGTTTTTATTGAAATAATGGTGCAACCAAGGAAGCTGCAGGCGATAGAGAGTTGTTAGGAGGCAGATATCGATAAAAGAATGCAAAATATCAAATCTTCTAGACATTCCGCTAGATTCCAACGTAGATTCACAGCCGAAGCCTAATTCCCAAGGCAGCTGATTGGTATGTGAAAACCGCAGTCTCTTTGGGGTTCTCGGTCGGTCGGACGGATATTAAGCCCCTGGGACGTTGTTCACATGTTCAGGCCGCCTAAAACAATCGGGTGGGTAATACTGACGATCAGGAGGACATCCCAGATTCAGTTCCTTTGTATCTTCTTAGGAGGTCGGGAATCACAATCGTCAAAATCCCTTATGTAAGCTAGGAAATAGGACTTTCCTGGTCACTGTTTCAAAAAATATACCTCACGAGAACATTTTCTGAGAACCAGTAGACTATGGTGTGTAATGAAATTAATTAACCACTGTTCCTCGGGTGTACCACACTTGGGTGCAGCTAAATTCTTGCTACACTGCTTATTCTGAACCATTGCAACAAACCCTTCATTTCGATGGTTTGTAGCTGACTTCGTAATCAGACTTGTCATTATGCCTAGAACACTGAAGTGCTTGTAAACGGGGTGGATTGATTTTCACATTCGCGGCTTTTGTTCGGACTCTAACTTGATCATACCAGATTATCCCGCTAGGATATTTGGTCAGTTACGGGGTGACACCATGCGGTACACAATCACTTGTCATTAGACGTTGGCGGTTTTAGCTCAAGCGGAAGTGTATGTCCTTTGTGCCTCTTTCATTCTACTACGATGGCTGGTGGGAAATTTTAATAACTTCATTTGATTTTTGACGCAGTGTTTTCAATGGTATTTTTCAGCACGCTTGGAGTGAATCGAATTTCATGATCACACTATCTGATCATTCATCATTTTTTTTGTCATTTATAGATGGGGATTTTGCAGTCGTCAGTGAAGTTTCCTTCATTGTATTTCGGTCAATCTATGCGTCTATTCTTTTTCGTCTCATTAATTATAACCATTTCTTTGTATTTTCCTCCCCCCCTCCTGATTACGTATTCAAGGTGAACTGAGCTCGCGAGCAGATATGCTGGTGGAGAATTTGCTTCTCCAAAGCGCCGAGACTCTATCTGGTTTGCTTCAGACTAGACCTGCGTAAGTGCAAGGTTAACTATTCAATTGGTACAAAGACCTGTCTGATTTCTATGCTCTTTGTCTCTCTCTCTCTCTATTTTGCCGTAACCCCCCTTCTTCGGGATGCATTTTTCGAGTGCCGATAATATTAGTCTAATGTTATCAATATTTCAACGGTTATAGTTAGTGATTTGCTATTGTTCAGTTCTTGCTATTACTTAATCACTTGTGTGAACATCGAATCTCGTCATGTTCCCGGGCACACTTTCAAAATGTCAAAGGGATAACCAAATAAAATGGTCCCTGCAAAATTAATATTAGGTTGCCGAATATATGGGAATGCAAAATGGAATGAACACTTTTTGTGTGATTTCATTCTCAAGCACTCATAATCGTGTTTGTATTCGGCAATCACTAACTCAAGGATTTGGATGAAGCTAAATAATGCAATTTGATTGCGACAGAGAGGAGAGTGGAAGTGCAAGCTCGATATCAGTTAACAATGCACAGTCATTCCATTCGTGTTGAGAATCCTCTGTGGTACATAAGTAACGAACCCACGAGGGTTTGAATTCGATCGCGAGGAACTGTTGATCCGATGCGTCAGCCACTTGGTCTATCTTGGTCGACTCTCGGAGTTTACAGATAATGGTTTCCATTCAAATTGAAACTAGCCTGCATTCTAAGTCCGCCGCTGATAAATGATAGTGGGTGATGTCGGATGTGTTTTCAAGTGATATAGGGTCATCACAATCTGTCCATAATGATGTTCCACTTACATTGGTGGCTTTGTGATATAAAAAGCTACCTTTTACATATTGTTCGGAAAAAATAACAAATTTATGCGCTTATTAGATAGTTTAGTTCATTTCAGTTTGGACAGCCATTAACCATGCACTATCATGCACCGGTTTTGGTTGCTATCTTTTGGCTGCCCATTTAGATGAACATTAGGAGAAAGACAGGAAACGTTAAAAGTAGGATAAAAGAGAAAATTTATAATTTTAGTGGACTAATGTTGCAGAGAAGTTGACAAGATGCACGAACGCCACTGTTTACGATATTCAGCCATATCACTCAGTGTCTCTAACCATCGGGTATGATCATCCCAAGGTCCCCAACCAGGGAGCCTAACAGGACCTGTGACCTAGACTCAGGTTAAGGTTTTCATGTCCTCCTGCCAGGTTCTAGGTTGACCAACCTTATATGTTATTATATTTCAAACTTGTCTGGGGACAAACTATGTACCAGGCAAATCATGGTACAATATTCTGTATAAAAAAGAAAAAACGTTCCATGATTGGCTTGTGGTTTGAATAATATCAGGTTTCCCAGGCCAAGACAGATGAGTTTTCTTGAAGAATTCACCATCGGCTAGCCAAAGCCTAACCCGCAAGGCAGCGAGGCGGAGTGTGAAAACCGCAATTCATTGGGGAGCTGGTGTCCGTTTCACCGGATCATTCGCCCTTCGGACGGGGTCAAACGTCCGAGGCGCCCAATACACCTCAATGCCCGATCGAGCTGTTAACCACTGCCACAACCGAAAAGGTGTGGGTGTAGTTCGTACACCTCCTTTTTGGCCAACTCCCCTAGGTGAACTACCAGTGGACCACCAACGCGGTTATGTCGGCTTTTCGTCCTCTCATCAAAGTGAGAGGACGCCACGGGGAGGCAGTGAGTATGGCTTCTTCGGCAGAGGCTATTCGAGACGCTTAGTCGCATGGGAGCATTTCGCGAGGTGAAAGGGCAGAGTGGCCGGCCGCAACCCTAGACACCCACCCCCGACCATGCTGAGCCTTTTGGAGGCCTGTTGACCACCCTTGGCTTTCTTCCACCCACTACCTGCATCGGCGAACATCGCTCGCCGTGGCAACCTATCTGGTGATATACGTAACACATGCCCCAAGCACCGCAACCTATGGAGATCCACCATTTGCTGCAGTGGGCGACCGAGTTTACCTTGAACTGTGCGCCTAACCTCAGCATTGCTCGCCCGGCTGCCCCACCAGATTCGTGCAATGCTGCGTGGACAGCGGTGTTCAAACACCGACAGTCTGTTCTTATCTTGTTTTCTTAATGATCAAGTTTCTGCACCGTATAGCAGAACTGGCCGAACTGTCGCGACGGCACCACAGATGTCTCAAGTCAGCAAATGCCAACCGAGCCTTCAGTATGCGAGCTGACACTTCATCCATGATGCGTCCACCGGGTGAGATATAGCTGCCCAACTAACAAAACTTATCCACCTGCTCTATTACTTCTCCAGCTAAAGTGAGACTGGGTGCTGGACCAACCCAGTCTTGTAGTAGCATTTTACACTTTGAAGGTGCAAAATGCATACCGAACATGGTTACACTGGCATTCAACTTATCCAGAGATGCTTGCAACTTACCTGTATCTTCACTTAGTAGCACAATGTCGTCTGCGTACTCCAAATCAGACAGCCTGCCACCTGGGAGTAAATCGATGCCATTATCCTCGCACGAGGATAGGGCTGTTTCCATAATCAAATCTATAACAAAGTTAAATAGAAACGGAGAGGGAGGACAACCCTGACGAACACCACTTTCCGTGGTGAACTTAGGTGAAAAAGTGCCGTAAGCCCGGACTCGACTTCGGCTATTAGTATAAAGCGATCGTAATATTGCGATTAACTTCTCGGGCACACTTTTCAGGGGTAGGTAGAGCTAATTGGATATATCAGATACAAGCGTGAGCTGCAGCTCTGGGTTGGAATATGCGAAGGGGAAAGCTTAGTTTGCGTCTATTGACATTTTCAATAGATGTTCAACCCGAGTTGCTCGTCAAAGACTTAATATATTTCTGACCGACACTGTTTACAATCACTCAATCTTCTTTTTCTTTATGTTAGGTGAGTCCAGGAGACAATCAATGTTATCTGTGATTAATCCAAGTAGCTTCTTAGAAAACATTCTACAGTTACATCTTTCCTATCGCAGAGGGTTTTCACAGTCTTAAATTGGATCCTAGATGGCCTCTTTACGCCCAAGCAGTTCATCCGGGCGAGATTCATAGATGCTAAAATCATCTTGCTCGGCAGCTATCCCTTCAGTATATGGGAGCATTAATGGTTTGCTCGAAAGCGGTATGGTGGTCTGAACAGCAATAGGTAAACTGGAGTAATTCACAGTGTTTATTGATATTCCAACCTTTGTCTTCCTTACCCAGCCTTCTGCATTTGCCTCTTCTTCCAACCTGTAATAGTTCTTCTCAAGCAACTTGGATGTCGCTATAAAATAGCACTGTAAGTAATTTACCACGAAGTGAATTGCAGATTCTAAAGCCTGGTCAATCCCTGAATCTTGAGGCTTTCAACGCTAGGATTCTGATGCAGGTAGGTTAACAAGCTTGCCTGGCGCGTACAGTAGAATCTTCAGGGATCGATATTTGCTGTGTGGTGGAGGCTTGAGTTCAGGATCCCACTACTATAAGCAACGTGAGCGCGCAAGATTTATCCTCGAGGTACGTTCTTCGCACATCAGGTGACGATGAATCCCGTTAAATAGGTCAGCGCTGGTTAGCTTTAATACTCAGTGATAGGGTTGAGTCCTCTCTTATCAATTGGATTCCCATCAACAGTCGTTTATGTGCAGTGCGTCTCCAGGGTCCAATCAGCGTCCGGAAGGGAAGCGACACGAAAAGGTGATTGTTCATCGTATCAGCATGTGCACCGACCAATTGCAGTTCTGATACCCAAAAGGACGCTTTCTACGATGAACTCACTGATCACATTCGGATGAGTCNATTTGTCGACGAGATACGTTAGGAGACGATGAAGCTCGTCAGTAGGGAAGCAACACTAAAAGGTTTGTTTATCGTATCAGCATGTGCACCGACCAATTGCAGTTCTGATACCCAAAAGGACGCTTTCTACGATGAACTCACTGATCACATTCGGATGAGTCTAAGCTCCGACATAGTTGTACTTGCAGGTGACTTCAACGCGCAGGTTGGAGAACTGAGCGCATCAGAAGCTTGTCTAGGCGGTAGTTGTGCTCTGCCCTGCCAACGAACACATTACGGCGATCGACTTCTTCAATTCTGCGCGACCATCATCTGTTACTATTTAGTACAAAATTCCGCCACAGCACTCGACGGACGGCAACGTGGCGCTTCAGTTCTACTGGTATGCTAACTCAATCGACCACAGAAGTAAGCTACCGTTGGCATAACACATTACAAAATTGCGGGTCCGATTGGACTACCTGCGTTGAGTTCGATCACGCATTAGTTTTGATGCAGTTCACTCTCCGACTGACTGGCCGGTGACAAAGCCATCAAACTCGGATAGCTCATCAGAAACTATCTGCTCCATCCGTTCGCGCACGCTATGAATCGGAGCTCGTGAGCTAAGCTCGCCTCAACGTGATGATGTAGATGAGCAGTGGGATCAGATTAGACGAACAATGCATTCCGCAGCGAATGTTGCTTGCGGGTCTGAGCCTCAAGCCCGTCGGAGGCATTAGATATCTCAGGATTCAGTAGTTTTGATGGATAAAAAATGACAAATCCCGACCTGCCAGGATCAAAACAGTTAAGGGGTATCTGCAATGTCAGCTCACGAATAGCCTAAATGAGGATTGGTAAAACTGGTGGGCAACAATAGCTGGTGAAACGGAATCAGCAGTTACATCAGGGAATAGTCAAAGACTGTTCCGACTGATATGTAATATGGGAGGTCGGCGAACTGCAGTTAGTGAAACAGGCTGCGATAAGAGGGTACCAGCTATTCACAATAGGGAGGAACGACTTGATCGCTGGGCGGAATACTTCAGGGAACAGTTTAGCTGGTCTGGTGCTAACCAGATTGCTTCATCTGCAACCGAAGCTCCATGGGCGGTGTCATGCGATTCCCCAGCAGAAGCATGGGTTCGGTCTTGGACTCAAGGTCTGAAGTGAGGAAAGGCAGCAGGACCGGATGCGCTCCTTCCCACTCTTCAAGATTGGGCAATAACCTTCAAAGCTCGATCACTAATTTACTGCATATTTGGTTGTAAGAGCGCATTCCTTCACCTTAAGGCGAATCACTGATCGTTCTCATTTTCAAGTAGAGATCTCGCAATAAATGCAGGAACCAACGCGAGATAAGTTTGATCCTAATCGCTATCAAAGTATTAGCCTCGGTTATACTTCGGCGTCTGACTCCTTTGAGAGAAAACAACAGCCGTGAACAACAAGCTGGATTCCGGCCTGGCCGTGGATGTATGGGTTTCTATAAAGCTGATCTACGTCAATGGCTACTGAGCAACTGGGTGTCGCCGTTGTTTTTGTATTTTATAATGCACCGGTTCATCGGAGAGCCTTGGATGCGCAGTTATATGCCAACCACCAAATTCGATTTATGTCACCATACAGTATCCTTTTTAGCCCACTGGAAGAGGCCTTCAGTAAATTCAAACAGATGAGCGTTTTTAATCATTTAGTTCGCCTATTATTTAACACATTAAAAAATGGTTCACCGAAAACACCGAGGCCATTCGAGATGTGCCAAATGGTTTGGCAATACGGGCACATCGTTTAAACCCACTCCAATCAACACGTGGTATGGCATTTGATACCATTACTACAGTCAACTACGCAGCGTACGATCGCCACACTTCATCTCCTATCCAAGCTTTGCAACATCAAAATTTGTAGCAAATATATCTTTTTCAACCTTGGTTGACCTCAGAATATTTCGACACTTTTTGATCTGACTCGCCTACAGCGGCAAGACTGAACTCTGTGCGTCCAGGCTAAAGGACTACCGGTCGTGGCTAAAGGATTGTTGATTTTGGCTAAAACATTTCGGGTCGAGGCTAAAGGGTTTTGGCTAAAGCTTGGTGGGTAAAGCTTTAGTGTGAGAATCGTACCGTCGCTCTTTTGTTTTTGAACCTCGCCTCCTTAAGCCCTTTAATTTAATTCTGAAATGTATGCTCAGTGTTTTCCTATGAAGCTGCTTGAACTTGTTATATCCCTTATAATATCCTGGT
>UZAN01041549.1:25867-39394 GCA_900618425.1 Echinostoma caproni
GCGGAAATCGCAGAGGGTCAGCGTTTTTACAAACGAGGATTATATCAATCGAGTGGTCCATCGGAAAAAAGTGAGACAAAATACAATTGCACTGAGAAGACAAATGATAGGAGTCAAATTACAGAGGTAAACAAAGACCTACCCCTTTGCCAAGTGACACAGAGATAGATAAAAGAACGGGAAAACAGGAAGTACCTTGGAGAGCTCCTGATACTTGTTTGTTTGGTACAAATCCCTCTGTCTGCGTTCAGTTTAGGGTTTCAAGGCTCAATATGTCTCACGAAAGAAACAAAGATGGAGTGCGGAGTGGGGTGGGAGTGTTACACAAAATAGCATTAGGGACGGATTGAATGTATAGGAATCGCAGTCGTTAAGTTGTAAATCATCATTCTCACTGAGGTTGAAAAGCAGTCGGTAAAGAGTGTTTTAGGTGTCTCCATGTTTTTAGCAGTGGTGACCGAGTTTCAAGTTTGCTGAATAAGGTTTGTCTAGCAATCGAATTCTCCACTAAGGCGCGTGCACTAGCCGCAGTGTTTTGTATATGAACATTGGTGAAATTCGACAACGGGCGCTCACACACTGGTATATACATACAAGAATTCACTATTGGTTGAATATAAACAGCACCCTCAAATTTGAGAGGTTTACGAAAACGCTCACTCTGGAGTACAAGCAAACAAATACAGGAATGAACATGTGCACACAACTCCTGCAGTTTATCTACAAGCTCGTTCACGAACCGTGAGGGGAGATATGAATAGATGGGCTGTATCAGTATCCGCGTAACTCGACCGAGTTGACAGTAGCTACAAACTCGGAGTAACAGCAAGGACGAGAGAGGAGGGCTAGTTGTGATGAGAAATTAGCTTGGTCCGGGTTGTTGTTTCGTATCTACCGACTGTTGGGGCTCAGTTTTTCCGAGACAGTCCACATTTGGCTCATGAGTCAACACATCGAGACTAGTGGTCGTAGGGAAGGCAGACATTTGCCTGTAAAAGAAGCAAGGATTGGGAAGCGTTAACCACCCCAGAAGACGCTCAATTGTTCGGGAATATTATGCTTGTGAGAAAGAAGATATCTTCAGCAGAAACTTACCTTGAGGCGTCGTTAATCCTCTGGAAACTTTTGCCTGAGGTTGAATTTTCATGTATGGAAGCGCACATTCCGAAAAGAAAATAGTTCTAGCACTATGTATGTACTTCGTCGTTAACGGCGAATATACATTCGCTAGTTGATTATTTTTACGGTAAACCCTCGTTCACCACAGAAACACTAAATTGTAATCTTGATCATCTGATTTCTATTAGCCTAACTAGGAAACAAGCTACGAGAAGATCGAAAGAACACAGGTCAAACGAAACTGAGCAATACCCGTTTCACGAGGAACACCGCTGCGCTTGTCTCTCGAATTATAAAAGGTGACGGTATCAGAGATTCCATTCGGAAAGCGTAATCCCGCCTAGGTATTTCAAACCAACCCTTAGTCCAGCTGTGACTTGTCTTCTTGAAATTATGCGCAGAAAATGTAGTTTTTCATGACGATTGAGATTTTCTGGCGTTCCCACGCAGCCACATATTTAGCTTTCCGAGTGTGTTTCATTTCACGTCAATGGATTCTAGTCTTCTGGAGGGGGGGGGTCTGATGTTCAGGACAATGTATTAGTAGCTCTTAATGCTCAATTTGAACAACGTTGTGGTGCAGCACAATATTAAGGAATAAAACGGATGAGCAGTTTTCACATATTCCTAGATGAGTGATATCAAAAGAGACCAATTTCAGTGGATCTTTTTAGGTATGCTCGAATCGCGGGTTTAAGGACTGACATCTTACAAGGCGAACTGCTTCATGATGGTGCCTATCAGTTCAGTTCCGTTTAACGTAACACATCAAGTAGCACATTGCTAACTGTCCTATATCCAGAGGACTATCTAACATCTAAATTTTCCGATCACGTGATCCAAATGTCTTTGAAAATGTGACAAGTATGACTTACGGAATCTCTGGCAAGCCCGATTGATCCAATAGTCCTGGAATAGCTGCGTCCATCGTTAATCCCGGCAATGTTGGATTGACTGCATGCGGAACAAGAGTGGATCTATCCACTGATGTAGTCGTTGCACCATCGGCTGTCGGAAGCAACAGGGCAGACAGGAGTGGGGATGCTTGAGATTGGGTTGATGCCAACGATAAGTGGGACGACGGAGGCCTCCACATGGCGGAGCAGATCAGCTGGGAACCGCAAGCGGTAGATGTGCTGGCTGTCACTAGCGACTCGTCAGTCACGCTGATCGGCTGTTGGTTTGTGTTCGTCACGGTCGCGGACGTGTCGGTCAGCGATTCNTTTTCATGCTTGAATTCAGATTCCTCTTCTCACCGGAGTTGGATCTGTGCACCTTTTCCCCGGAACAGACGTGAGAAAACATTATGGTCTATCCGATTCTACCATATTTATGTCTATTATATGAGATCTGAGTAACTGAATTTGAAGGCGGACAAACAATTCGTAGACGACAAGCACAACAAGTATATATTCACAGTTTGGGAGATGATTGCCTCGTTTACCTATTCACTGAGGGTAATGTTAACTAACTTGATCTATAAAAGCCTGGAATAACAAACTACTCGTTTTTCCTTTCTTGACCAACTGAACTCATACTACTTTACTTGGGGGTGTGAATATCGACAATCGCTTGCGGGTAGCTTGCATACTTCTAAATGATAATTACCTAGATACAAATCTTCATAAAGGTTTGCATGTTCTAATCTGTTTGCACACGCTTTACGTCTTTCTGAGGCTTCCAATACAAATAGTTTACTGTAAGACCGTTTATTATAGAACGGTTATGTAGCTTCTGGTCACCTTTTATTATGAAGATAATGTCGAATGTTGTGTCGTCAACTTATTGCAGTAGATGGTCACTGGAGAACCTCTGGTATATGGGTAGGGGTAATTGTATGATTAATACTAGCTTTAGTTAGTCGCAACATAAATATTTCAACCTCAAAGAAAACAATCAGAATGTGCTTATTCGTACTTTGGATGATGTGCATTTTCCTCACAGCAGTGCAGCTATGCTAAAGTCAACTACTCATAAGTAGGCTGTTTTCAGGTTGGAAAATGTTTACACAACAGCTATTCGATGATCATAGACTTGCATCAGCAGCGTTATCGGGGCTTACCTGATTTTTCCCTGAGTTGGAATTAGGGAACCATCGTCTAAAACAAACAAGATTGGCAATGGGAAGTGAGAAGATGCTGCGTTTCATTGACGGATTAAAAATCACAACTGCTATTCTATTGCAATAAGTACGATGGTTTTTCCGCTGTATTTGCCCATTAATTTCGATCTTTCATGCTTCTTATTTCCAAATAGAATATTTACTAGTCAATTGTTTGCTTCAACTTTCCGTCTTGTACTAGTGATAACTAATTAGCGTAATCAGTGTTGCCAGTTGTTTATCCGGGTTACTTGAATTAATCAGATAGCCCTCGGCTATGCACACTCTACGGCTCATCTGATTNTTTATTCACCCGATGAATAATACTACTTTAGAGGATGAATCAGTACTTTTATCAAAACTGAAGTCTCTGTTTAAGAACGAGAAATAATCGATTTCTTAATGAGAAATCCCCGCACAGTATACGCGATCTCCTGCCTCGTGGGAGAACTGATGTCCAGTCATTAGTTCACGGAACTTCATACAAACAACGGGATGATGTGGTTATGGGAGAAGCACCACTGAGTCTATTGCTTACAAATACCTTCCCTGCAAAGTTAGAAAGAACTAAACTCAATTATTAAATAGATAGCTTCGAACAATACTACTGATATGTGGACGATACATTCTTTGACTGACGCTAGCTGTGACTTGGAATCAGTACAAAGGGAACTCAGGGAGGCGCGCAAAGCAGCGCGTTTAACAATCAACTACCGTTTGTGGATGTGCCTTAGTAGAATGGAAGATAGCCGGATCGAACCAAAAGTTTGCCGAAAACTCATAAAGAATGGCCACTACACAAACCTCAATAGTTTCATTAGCATCCAACAGAAGCGTAACCTAGTGAAATATTTTTTGTCGCCAAAGCGAGGGTGACCTACTTCAAGAGGCTTTGAATGATAGGCCAATGTTTGGTAGACACACTTTACACGACAGCGGATGCCCAGACCCGTTAATTGAAAGAAATTCAATCGAAAATACCAAAAAGTCCCATGTAAAAAATTACGGTTACAGATCTTCTATCCACTTATAAAGCTCATGACATCCACATTCTCAGCACTGATTTCCTGCATTCGGATAAATCACCCGTGGTAAATAAGCGATTCTTTACAAGCTCCGTTATTAAGATATCGGCCATAGTAAGATGTTACAACTGGGCTACGTTGATTAAACGAATAGTAGATACTATATCAAATATCTAAGATATGATTGAGGATTTTGGAAGTGGAACATTGATGTATAAAAGTGGCTACTCTTATCACGATCAGCATCGTAGTGTGATTACCGTCGGAACCGTGATCGTTGATCGGTTAAACGGCAAGCATGAGCACAAAAAATATTAAAAAGCGAAAAATGACAATACAAAGAGACTTACACAACACGTTTTGCTTTTCGTCGCTGATATTCTGTCTCATCTACAATCCATACGGAACCAGAAGCTGTCTCAACACGTCGGAAACATTTGTGCAACGACAAGTTGTGCCGCACGGCATTCTGTGAATGAAGGGCAGTTGAAAAATTTGATTAATATTTGATAAGTAACAAACCAGAAAACTCCTAAAAACGTGTTTTCTGGAGAAAAAGCGCGGTGCTTCACGTACTAAAATTGCAGTGTGGTTGGTTCCGTTTTATATGCTCTTGATCTTTGTAGATACGGTACAACATGCCCACTCACAGATTTCATTCAAAATGTTCAGAATGTTCTATCACTGTCAATCGCAATAAACCCGTGTTTGTAAGTGAATAATCAGACAGACATTAGAGTATAACGCCCTCGAGGTTTCCCAACGAGGGAAATCGTCGATGAGAGCGAGCAAGAGAGAAAATAATATTAGTTTTTAAAGCAGTCCAAGTTCCGCGATCGAACCCTCAGTACACAGCCGGTCCTGAAACGAGGAACTAAGTCACCCATAAGACAATTGATAATCACTTATTCAGAGTAAGATCTAATGTGGACCTACGTATAAAAATACAGTTGCTCAACTACTGGCTACAATCGGGATCTTAAAGAAAACCAAAAATGTGTATCCTTCTCCCGCGGAACATGCAAGATACCACCCGAGTACAAACAGAAGAAGGAGGGGGGAACAACATAGAAGGTAGATGTAGTGTTGAAAACATTAGCGAACACGTCTACTTTATCAATTAAACTGGAAACGATCGTGCCTGATGCGTTACGAATAACGGAAGGATATAAAAATGAACAAAACGTTACGGATGATGGATTCCGCGAGGCACCAAAATCAACGGCTAATAGGCGAAACAATGCCACGTTCAAAGATTGAATTTTGGACGACAACTGAAACTGGTTTGAATATGAACGAGTTGTGGAGAAAATTATTGGATTTTTATCCGTGGCTACGGATAATTGTATTCCGTAGAAGAAATAGAGCAAATTGAAGAGCAAGATGAGCATTTCGAATAAGGTGATAAAAATTAATGAAAACAATGTGCCAACTTGGCACAGGAAACTGAATGCGGTTTCCTCGTTAACTGCCAATGTGCTTTAGCCTCACTTTAGTATGTCACGTCTTTCTGATGCGAATTAGCGAGTAAAGTGGTAGCTCCTCATAGAGCCCATGAATGAGTTCTTCGATGGGATAGGATGCAGTTAGCGATCAACAGACAATCGTGCTGTAGGTCATCAGACTTGTGTACAATCAATGAATGCAAAGATTGCATTTCACGCTATTTAATAAAATGTGATGATTTCGATTACAATGAAGGTATAGAAGAATGTAATTTCATACAAATGGTCAGCATATTGTGCAGTGACTGATCCACATCACAGTGTTTACCAAAATGCGCAATCCGTCTCCGGTGTTCATATATCACAGATGGAACATCCGATAATAAAGACCAATTGGTGAGAATTGTCCTTTTGTTGAAAAGCAATAGCATTTATTGCTATCCAAATAGGCAAGCTTCTATATATTCCTGCAGGGATTAGTAAAGGTTTTAATTCACTTGGATGATGAATTCCATCAGGTACAAAGCAGGGAACAGCAGTGGTTCAAACTTGTTGACCCTAAGCCCGGGGTTTCATAGATAGAATCGAAACACTCAGCTAACTTAAACGCCAGACAGTTGATCAGACTGTAGGCCCCGTTATGCTCCTTGGCTGGGGACCTCGGGATGATGGTCACCGATGGTTAGAGACACTGAGTGATATGTCTGGGTGTCGCAAACAGTGGCGCTCGTGCAGCCACTCACTGGTCTCCCAACACCGTTCTACATAAATCATCTATCTTCCGCTTGAGTTTGCTTTCAACATTCTAATCTTCATTGTGCTTTTTTATCCAAATGGGGCACCAAAAGACAGTAACCAAAAACCGGCGCACGGAAGTGCATGGTTATTGGTTGTAAAAACTGAACTGATCAAACAGTTTTAGTCTGCCTACCTAAATGTGTATGCATGATGAAACGAAGATTTAAACAGTTTTACAATGATTCCGTCTCTTCAACTTACACATATTGTGAAGCTCAACCTATGTTCTGGTAGGTTTGCGTGTCATCTTAGCCACTGTTCGACTTTTACAAAACCAGTTTGCTAATAACTTAGAGCTGACAGGATTTTATGAATGACCTCTGGAGTCCTTGAAGCTGTTTTATTATCATCATTTCTATTTTCGGTATATCCATTATGAAAACCTCAACTTCCCAGCCTCATAATGAGTAGATACCCTACGTACTTCGACTTAGGAATGCCATGTTCAGACAACAACTTTTTAATATACAAAAAAAATTATCAGGAAATGCCTACGCATTCACTCCTACGCAACTCTCTCCTGTCCAAGGATATATATACACGCTTACAAGCAGTGTCGTTAGCACTCCACTCCAGAGTTTAAACGCTGGAATGGGGATCAATGGATATGAATTACTGATTTTGTATTCTCTTGTGTATAACTTTTTCAACCATCACGATGAGACTGCATCTTAACCTGGGGTGATGGCTTGCGTGCCTCAATGACCCTGAGAGCTACACAGGATGGCTTCTCACAGCCGATCATTCCTGAAAGGTCAGTGGGTAGAGGGCAGACGAAAATCAGTCTCACGAGGCCAGCTGCTTGGGCACCTCCTGGCTTCCTTCTTTCATCCACATTCGCCCCTGGAGAAGTCAATCCAACAAATAACCACAGTGAGGGGCAGTTCACCGATCGAAAAAACCCCGCTAGATGGAAGTCGCAGCGGGGTACCTGGTGCTTCCTCTCGACGGTGGGAGAAGTCTTTACACTTCATTGGACAGCTACCGCCCGACCAAGCTGGGCAGCCCTCAGCCATTAAAGTGCTGTTCCGCCCGTCTCATTGGGTGCATGAGGTTAAGGGCCGAACCCGAAAAGTAGACCAATAATCAATACACCAGAGAACAACACAGTTAATCGAAATTCAAAAGATTTGCGTGACAGATATCTAGAAGCTTCCACTCGGGTGCTTCGTTCACGCCCCCGCGTAGGTTTTACACCCAACTACCTTGTGGGTCAGATATTGAGTAGAAGGCTCCGGTTAGGGTTCCCAAAGAAAAACCTCTTCGTTGGTGTGGGTTATCGCAAAGTATGTCGTGCCCTAAAGTCTTAGGCATCTATTTGGAAAACCTCTTCCTCATCTGTCCATTTCGGCCTCAATCCCGAATAATCCCAGGTTCCTTCTGTTTACACCGCCCATCAGATATAACTCCGCGTTTTCCCAGTCAGATCAAGCAATCAGAAGTTCTAGGATTTTGGAATCCAAAATATCTTTTTCACGTAGCCGCGTTTGATGTCCCCACTCTGTCAGATCGATCAACCAACTGCCTTAGATAGAACATTTAAAGCTTTCGATTTAGATGTATGTTGTGTTTCGGAAACACGAATACAAGACCCTACTTCAATTATCTTCCTGTGTTCTCCAGATCCGACCTTATCCTCACTCTCTGTTTATCAGACGATTCGGCATCCGAAGCTCGCGGTTTTGCTGTTGTTTGGATTGCGCTAAGTGCCAGTGAGTAGCCGACTGTGCTCTGTACGTCTCAACATTTCAGTTCGGGTCAATAGCTACAGAACGAAGCGTCGATGCTTATCCGTCACATTTATGTATGCATTGACCAATTGCAGTACACCTGAAATCAAGGATGAATTCTACAGCGATTTTCTTAATTACTCCAAAGTATTCGATCAACGCTGGAGGGGGTCGATTCAAGACTGCCGATCTTACTAGTCCACACCTGTGGATGCGGATCACGCATTGTTACCCGCCAAATTCTCCTTACGCCTGGCAAACAACCGCAAAAAAGCCACCGACAATGGATACCCACGATACAGCGTTAGCGATTGTTGCGAATCGGCAATTGAAACGAAACTCGCCGATCGCCTATCATTTCAATCACCAGCCGAAGGACTCGATAAACACTAAAAGCAAATCAAGGAAGCTATGCAAATATCGATAAAACAACTTCGGACCCTGGCGCAGGCTAAAAACACAAACGATGGATCTCACCGACCTCGGTTGCTCTGCTGAATGCTCGCAGAACCCTTCCTCCGGTTGCAACATATGACACAGCGCACAAATCCCTTAAAAAATGTCAGCTCATCAAGAGTCTGAGGAATGATCGCGAGAAGTGGTAGGTAGAAATGTGCAAGGAGATGGAGATAGCTGCGGCTATTGATAATAGCCGCAACGTTTCCGTCCAATTAGGAATACGGGCCCTAGGAAAATAGGCGTAAGTAAGCGATGACACACTGATTAACCATCAACAACGCCGTTGGGCTGAACATTTTGAGGCTCAGTTCAATTGGCCCCCATCGACAGCTGAGCTATCACCATCCACCTCGAATGGGCAAATACTGCCATTTGACATCAGTCCTCCATCTGAAATGGAAGTTACCCGAGGAATAAATTATCTCAAAAGGTATAAGGCTTCCGGCCCCGACGGACTGTCCCCATCGGTCTTTAAGGATGGAGGTTCAGCCTTGGTTTTGGAGTTAACAAAATTCCTGGGCTCAGTGTGGGAGAGGGAAGAGGTCCCAACTGAATGAAGTGAATCAGTCATCATACCGATTTCTAAGAAAGGTGATAGATCTACTTTTGAAAACAGCTAAGAGGAATTAGTTTAATCAACATCGTCTCTAAACTTCACGCTGGAATCATACTCCGTCGATTGCCTGCCGCACGTGAACGGTGCACGCGTGAGCTTTAGACCTGGTCGAGGTTGTATCGACCAAATCGTCATTCTTCGCCAAACTCTGGAGCATCGAAATTTTTTTCGTAGACCCACCATCTCTGTCTATCTGAATCTGAAAACGGCTTTCGACTCAGTCGACCACTATAAACTCTGGCCCCGCCTTTCTCTATCTTACAATCCTTTTATGCTAATAGCCGAAGCCGAGTCCGAACTTACGGCACTTTTTCGCCCGAGTTCACCACGGAAAGTGGTGTTTGACAGGGTTGCTCCCTCTCCGTTTCTATTTAACTTTGTTATAGATTAATTCTTGAAACAGTGGCATCGATCTCGGGTGGTAGGCTGTCTGGTCTAGATTATACAGACGACATTGTGCTACTAAGTGAAGATACAGGTAAGTTGCAGGCTTTTCTGAACAGCTTGATTGCCAGTGTAACCATGTTCGGTATGCGTTTTGCACCTTCAAAGTGTAAAATGCTACTACATGACTGGGTTGGTCCAGCACCCAGTCTCATTTTAGCTGGAGAAGTAATAGAGCAGGTGGATAAGTTTTGTTAGTTGGGCAGCTATATCTCACCCGGTGGACGCATCATGGATGAAGTGTCAGCTCGCATACTGAAGGCTCGGTTGGCATTTGCCAACTTGAAACATCTGTGGCGCCATCGCGACATTCGGCTGTCTGTGAAGGGTCGAGTGTATGCCGCGACAGTTCGGCCAGTTCTGCTATACGGTGCAGAAACTTGATCATTAAGAAAACCAGATAAGGACAGACTGTCGGTGTTTGAACACCGCTGTCTACGCAGCATTGCACGAATCTGGTGGGGCAGCCGGGCGAGCAATACTGAGGTTAGGCACACAGTTTAAGATAAACGCAGTCGCTCACTGCAGCAAATGGTCGACCTCCACAGATTGCGGTGCTTGGGGCATGTGTTACGCATATTACCAGATAGGTTGCCACGGCGAGCGATGTTCGCCGATGCAGGTAGTGGGTGAAAGAAAGCCAAGGACGATCAAGCTAAAACCTGGCACGAGGGTATGAAAACTCATTAGGCTCCTTGGATAGGGACTTCGGGATAATCGTATCCGATGGTTAGAGACAACCAGTGATACGACTGAGTGTCGTAAACAGTGGCGTTCGTGCATCTTGTCAATTTCTCTGCAACATTAGTCCACTGGCATTCTAAGTTTTCTTTTTGATCCTGCTTTCAACTTTTCCTGTCTTTCTCCTTTTGGTCATCCAAATGGGCAACCAAAAGACAGCAACCGAAACCGGTGCAGGGCAGTGCATGGTTAAGGCTTGTACAAACAGTCACAGATAACATATTCAACGGGAGAAAATATTCACAGACATGGGGGCATTTCATAATCCAAGGTTAAGACAAAGTTCACTTGTTGCCCTCCCTTTGTTTGTGAGTAAATGTGCAAGATATGGTTTAGGTGAATTTCGATGACGTTTATCGATGCAATTCGGTAGAATTGAGAGTGCGTGGAGGGATGGGAACGACGACGTGTCAGTTATGCATGCAATGGGTGGTCAAGATTTGTGAAAATCCTCACCGCAAACTTCACACAAAAACTTGTATGCTACTTTGAAAGTTTCATTGCTAACTCATTCAGAGGAATAGAAGAAACGCGGCGTAAGACATTGAAATCCTGTTTGAGTAAGCCAGGAAATATGTGGGTTGACCAACGAAGATTGCTATGTATAGTTACAACAAAACATTCTACAGAGTTTAACCTAGATAATGGATTTGCTTTTATCACTTTAGGGTCTGTCGGATATCAAGTACGTGCAAAACTATATAAAATTCAAGACATTCGTTGTGGTCTAAGTTTAGCCCTATCAAGGCCCGCCACTTCACAAACACTGTTGATGTCACCTCGGCTGGTGATGAAATGTTTGAAAATGATTTGTCAAGCTCGGCGAACAGACGAAATGGAAGGAGGAGAATTGTTGAACTTGACCCAGTGAAGGATCTTAGATCGGAGGAAGAAGAAATGGGTTGCCATGGTCTAAGATTATCTGTGTTTCAAAATACGTACAAGAGAAGCACAAGTTATATCACGAATGAATATGAAAAATCAGTTTGGGGAAAGCACAACTTCTTGAAGAACTCCGAGGTTATTGACTAAGTGTTTAGATGAAACTTTCCTCAATCTAGTGGTTTGTTCTCTATCAGTTCAATAGTTGGATAGCCAAGCTCATAAATGCTTGGGGCATTCAAACGATCCCAGTTTCTGTAGCAACTCTGATTGAGGAGTGGAATCAAATACTGATGAGTAGTCAAGAAAAACATCAAAGAGACTTAACATAGTTGTTCAAAGACTTGATGATAAAAATAAATAGGGTGAGACTGAATCCAAAATGAATCTATAAACTGGAAACAAACTGTAATGGACCATTGGGAATGTTCATAGGCTGCTGGAGACGTTTGAGGAAAGCCTTTCCAGTCAACCTAATATCCGAAAATGGGACGGAAACGGTCGCAGAGGATAGAAAACTTGGATATTTTTGGGATTGATATGATTGCGACCGGCCTCCAGCAGTCTGGGATCTTAGAAGTGTACAATGAATCATTGACAATCGAGGTAATCGCCCCAGCTAGGGAAGCAACACCAAATTTGAAGAGTGCTGGAGGTAAACTACCCGGGCCTGTGGTATAGGATAAATTAAATCTGTTTAAAACTTTTGAGAATGGTTCCACATTACAAACGTTGGTGACGAGTAGGCATCAAGAATGTCCGACGACTGGCGCAGGAATGCGGCATTGAGATCATTGACATCAACCTCCAGTTTCGACCGTACTTTCTTCATTCCGCAAAGAGGTGTGATACCTTGACAAAACTGTTTTTTGTTTACATTCCTCAAAATTTGATCGGAGAATAATGCATATAGTCTATCTACTTCAGTTTTGATAAGCCTAGACAAGTGCCTGACAGCGGAAGCATTGTGGGACTTGTATGCATGGTCCTTTTGTCGTCGCAGCGACTTTAGGGAGATGAGAGGTTGTACAAACTTTCAACGGGGCAACAGTAATTCTAAATGGCATTGATTTTTGGGGTTGGTAGAAGGACACGTGAATAGAGAAGAAAGAGATGTTGAAAATCATAAAGAAGCCTGCCTGAGAGATTCATTGAGAAGAGAAACACCCGTGGATGAGAAATTGTGAAAACGACATCTGATGTGGTCTCATCAAGAGAAAGATTTGCATGCACAGAGTGTATAAACTTGAGGTCTAAATAAAGGTAGACAGTGGTCGCTGGGGGAAACTGGTGCTTTTAATGCTAATGAAAATGAGTTTGGGCCGTTGGTGATTACCCTGTCCAGTATAGAGCTACCTGTTGTGGGAGAGTGACAAAGATCTGTCACGTCTAATGATAAAAGAGGATAAGTACTAGCGCCTGTGGCAGAATAGTCGTTTATTATGAATAACGGTCAGCGTGTCCGTAAACTGACATACAACAAATGTCTAGTTTGGAACGATTCTTCAGAATTCCCACATGCACATAGGATGGCTAATGGAACGGTCTAATGGTAGATACGCATTCTTGTAGTTACCATATTGAACACAGCAATTCGCTACTCACACATGTGAGTAGCACCTCAGAAGTAGTACGGTTAAAGTCACCAACGATTATGTGTAAAATAACATCTGAAGGTGGAGCAATAAAAGGTATAAGCTAGTCGAAGAATGACATGCAATCTGATTGTGTACAGTAAGGTGCTATACACAAGTTACTGAAAATTGTGTGAGTATAACGGGAAATCATGGGCTACACTGAACGGTTAGGTACTCAATACCTTTTGAGCAGTACTGAAAAATATCATGGGAATTGCCACACCAGGAAATGTTTATAAATGTTACAGTACCCCCTATAGTTTTGTTCCCTTTTATATCGCTATCCTCTGGGTGAACTTAAAAACCGTTTATGGACACTAGAGTGTCATCTATATCCTTATTCAACCAGGATTCTTGAACACAGACTGCACACGTGTTCATACTAATTTTTGATCGGAGGACACTAGTTAAATTCGAAATTTTAGGAAACAGGGACCGAGTGTTAGTGCTGACCAATGAGGGAAAAGTTATCATGACCAAGAGAGTGCAATCAGGGGCAACTTGTTATCCTACACACTTGCGTTTTTGCT
>UZAN01041550.1:0-10345 GCA_900618425.1 Echinostoma caproni
ACGTAACTGTAATACTTTTTGGGGCATATTTTGGCTTTGGCAGCTAGTCGCACCTCAGATAACACCGGTTCCTTTAAATCAAATTCGCCTACGTATCTCTGACAGTGAAAGGTAGGATTGACAATAAACTTAACAGTGATACTCAGATCAGGGGAACGAGTCACCTGAACCTCATGATTAAGTTTGAACTCATTTACCAGCTAAAAGAAATTCCACTTTTTCTCTGTAATTCGTGGGATGACTATTACATTCTATTCCTAATGCCAACGGTAACAATCTTCCACCTGCAGTTTCTCCCTTTGCTCCTCATCTTCGCTACATAGGTTCTTATAACTATTTCATCATTGGTCAACATTCGCATCTTTTCATAGCCCGATTACATCTGTTCGATCTTTATAGTTTAGTGAATGAGACAAGTAGAGATAAGAATGAGTTACAGTTATCCATGATCCCATAAGTGATGATAAATCTCTACCGGGTGCTCCAGGGGGTATTAAATACAGGTATTCTACCCAGGGTTTTCTTAGCACTAATCACCTACTTTCTTATGCGCGAGGGAGAGTTGCCTCTAATGAGAAATATATGAATAATCCGGGAAATATGTCACAAAGTGGCGTCCACGATGCTGCGGAGTATTGGATAAGGAAAGGAGTGCATGAACACAGTTCCTGGATAACTCGTACCATGAAAGATTATTTAAACGAGCTATCCAATATAAAGGGGGAAAGTAATGACAATTATTCTTCTCTGACTGAGCTTAATTGGACGATTGAAGACACAGGTATTTTCACAGTTTTACTCAACTCCGAGGTATCTTTTAACATATTTATGCTCCTCTGAAACAATCCCGTTAGTAGAAAACTCTGCGCATCTTTTCACAGATCAACCGGACCAGATCTGTTCAGTCATCGTTCTTTAAGTCCACCTTGCAGTGACTAGCAACGGTAAGTGGTTTTTTATGGAGCAGCAATAGGTCTAACTAACCAGAACACTCAACCTTCCGCACCAAATACACAGACCATTCAATAAGTGTGTGAATGGACCTGTAAGTTGTGATCATCCACTGCCATCTGACGCAGTTTCTTCGAACAAAATGCAAATGAATTACAGCTGGAATTTCTTTTCAACAGCGTGTTTCCGGCTTGGTGAATCACCTGGTGTAGTGTGGAGAGATCATTAGATTTTGAGTCATATCAGCTACAGTAACAGCGGATCTGAAAAGCTGTGTTCCAATCTTTCAGATTTATTTTGAACTCAAGCATGCTTTATGCACCTCGGAAATTGTTATGTTTCATTAACCACCTTGAATTCAATACCCCGGGTACTTGAGAAATTTCGTAGAATTCAGAGCACATTCACAATTACCATAGGCCGGTTTTCCAATTTACGTTTGTGGATAATTGCATAAAGAAACAACCCCTCGGTAGCAAGTGTTTTCCAGGGCACGTGGTGATTAATTGCAAATCAGGGCGGATAGTTCATGCAGTGCTAAAACCAAACGATTAAAAAAAAACCAACAGACTAGATTTGGTGGTTTGACGTTTTGCTTATCGTTGGGGTTCAAATAGTGCAAACTACCAAACACTGGGATCTATTTCCGTTTAGTCAAAATAATCAATAACATTTGGATTTATTTTGTTTGCAGACTAAGGAGTAATCGTTGAAATGTGTGGTGATGATTCGAAACGGAAAAGCTAACTAGTCCCCATCGGCTTCCTATCAAGCGAGCAATGAACATGATGGCATGGCATGGATAGTCTTAGTCACTGCTATTTCTTATCTCATATTTCACAGGCAGTGTTCAGCTTTTGTGCGTGTGAATGCAAAAAATTAAGCAATTACATTCGTCTGCGATAGAAATGTTTGTGATGACCGACAAAGAGCACTGCACAGCTGTTTCGTCCTGTTTGGAACTCCAAGCTTGATACTCTAACTTACATTCGTCTTGGAGACGAATGTAATGTAAAGTGATGTAGTTCTGGGGAAACCTAGCCTCAATGGAATTCCAATCACTGTCGCCAACGGTATAGGTTGAACAAGCTCAAGCAACAGTTCATGGTCACATTCACACTTTTTCGAGGTCACTACATTATCGCGTCAACCTGTCCCGACACACTTGTCAATTTGACTGAAAAAGGTCAATTATCGTCGGGTTAGTTCGTGCCCGTTTATGAAGCTCACTCCAGCAATGAATGCTCAGGGATGTACGGTTTCCGGGGCTGGGAGAAGAAGGAGGACCCCACCCCACCATACACCACCGAAACTTACATCCTCGCTCGGTAACTCATTCAAAAAGTACTTTTGTTTGTTTACGGTGAAATTAATCCATTCAGACTGGGCGGGGTTTAGACTGATCCGGCACAATCGGTGATGTTTGATGGCCGAAACACCAATCATTTTGTGGGGTTCCCATGTGGAGTGCGATTGGCTGAATTCACTTGAAATTATAAGGAATTCACTCAAAGTTGAAGAATATCATTCGAAACTATTACAACGGTTAGCTCCACAGTATACCACCTCCAGAACTTCCTTTTATCGCTGATCTTTGCAACATCAGGAATATTTTAACATTCTTTAAACTTAGAATACTCGGCTACTTTTTGAACTGACAAACGTACAGTTGCATGATCCATGTTAATGAGTCCAGACGAAAAATCTGGTGATCGCGACTAATGAACTATGCTCGTTCCCTACATAAGTGTAGGTTATTGGTTAGTGAACTATAGGTCAATACTAAAGGATTGAGGGTCAAGGTCAACGCTTGGTGTAAAGATGTAGCAGTCACACAGAACAGAAGGCGTCATCGATGTGAATTAATGGCGCACTGCTCGTGAAATGGATATACCCGTTTGGTTCTGGTTGATGTGTGCTTGCATGCTTACAAGCTCACCCAACCGGCAGAATCGTACACTCGCATCAAAGGCTCACGCTGTTTAACCATTAGGTGATGGCGACTGAGTATCCATACTGCAGAGTTCCCATGGTTGGTACAGACTAAGTGCGGACGTGCTTCAACTTACTCTGATTGCGTTCACACACAGTGCAAATATGCTGTTGAATCCTTACAAAGTGAACAGTTCTGACATTGAACCAGTTTTGATGCATCGATTCAATCGAACAACCAACTCTGCAACTGCTGCCAGCATTGTGATTACATAATAATCGTTTGACAAGCGTAATAGAGTGGGTATTGCTCAAATGGATTCAGGGGATTCAATTTTTTTCAAAGTTGTTTATCAATGTCGACCGTGTAGCTCAAGGGTAAGGGTTTGAAGTCGCAGCCCGAAGAATGGCGGTTCGAGTCCTGACGGGGACACAAAACGTGCGCACTATTGACGAGTCCCCAACAGGATGAAATAGCTGTCCAGTGCACTTTGTTGGTTATCACAAACATTTCTATCACATTTAAATTGTTTATCAATCATTCAGAATTCAGAACTGAGAACCAGGCAGGCTTAAGGAATTTGATGGACACTATTTATGCGAACATTGAGTTGGTCCAGTCAACGTACATATCTACTAGGACATTATTTGTTGCATATAAGTTCAATCTATATGTAAATAAAAATGCTCAAGTTAGCATCAAACTAACCTCGGATTGCCACACAATGACAGTCCACGAGGCTGAATTATAGTAGGTCATTTGAGTTGCCAAGGGTTTTGACCTACAACTGACTGATACTTTTTTCATACATGCCTGTGACCAGCTTGATTGAGTGATTGATTGATTGACTGATTGATTGAGTAATTGATTGATTTATTGATTGGCTGACTCCGTGAAAGTCGGTTTGACAGCATACGGATTTAGTGTGACGTTTGAGCCCGTATTGGCCTGCCTACCTGTCTGCTTTCTTACGCATTGTCCATGTCTGCTTGATCCCCGGTCTATGAACCGGCTATATATGTGCCGTCTACAATAAAAGTGTTGCTTAATTCACTATGTTCTCATCTACTTCCTTAAACTGGGAAACAACACAAAGATCGAACTTTTCTGGAGTAGATCGGATTATACGCACCATGTGTTAGAAAAGGTTAACCTCAAAGTGGTAAGTTCGATCGTGGTGCTCATTTAAAATAGTCAACTTGCCACTTGAAACCGATCGATCATTGGTACGGCGACTTTTCTGTAAACGAAATCAGTCTGGTCATTGAAAACGTTCACGCATTCATCAGAGTCTGGCTCCGTTCGAGATTCCTTTTCGAAAAAAGGGTTGTTGAAATAATCTTTGATCCGGTATTGGCTGTCTACCCGAGTTAGATCAGCTAGTTGATAAAACAGTCACCTCAACGTCTCCCCCATGCAAGGGATTTGGGATTCAGTGCTCAGGAAGATGGAGTCTGTGTGCACATTTGATAAGCACTATAGTGGGTATTGTAACTCTATATTGATGCTTACCCGGATGTTCGTACTGGTTGGAATGACTTGAGAACTGAGTAAAGATGAATTTTGAGGGAACTATTAGCCAAAAGCTACACATTAAGAACCAAAATATCTCCACACTTTCCTTTTCAGCTACCAAAGATGGTCGATCGATTCGGGCACTTTTCGTAAGACCCAACCGGTCGAAACAGTCGTTCAGTCCCAGCTTTTCAGTTGACGCTTCATTTGCTCCGTGCTCGTTAAAATTTGCCATATGACACCAAAAAACCTGTTTCAATTATACCATCATTATATAATTTTAAACTGCCTATGAAGTACACATTGGTTGGTTATAAAAATACATATTCGATTTTTAAATTAATGTGTTGACTTTAATACGACAGTTGCTAGACAAAGTTGCTCTGCGTGAAAATTTTATTTCGCTTTGCGCTACGGATGGTATTTAACTATGGTTCCCGGTTAGTGACATCTGCCATGAGGAAGGAATTTTATTGGACTGTACTATTGTACTCACGACGACCTTCCCACGGAACGAGCAGACTATACACAGAGTGCACACACACACAGGTGCCTGACGTCATAAACGTATTGTCCCAGGGATGACGATCAATGGTCTGTTTGAAGAATTTTGCGCTGACAGGAACTGATTCTAGATTCAATACAACGTGGGTGGTACTCACGTGCATGTTGAAATGTGCATGTCCCGTCGGGGACTTGGGCTCAGAATTTTTGGCTTTATATTTGCCTGCTTTCAGGTAACAGAGGGTTTCTATTCATTGTTTTATAGTTTACCAGTGAATGAGCTAGATGTTTGAAAAACTGTACCATCGATTTTTCTGTCGCACGGGATTGAGAAAATGCCACCAGCAGAAGGGAGCGCAAGTACATCAACCCGGTGGATTGGAATTGACGCCATTGTTTCTATTCACTATAGAATCGATCGATTAACAAGGGGGACAAATAATGTACTCTGTATTACCACCCGGGCGGTAAAAAGCAAGCCTGAGGATTTCCCATATTTAAAGTACTGTGTGGGATCAATGGCGAGCAACGATGGGGTGGATAATGCCGCTAGTAGACGCCACAGCATTGCCTCCTACGGGCGTCTGTTACAGCAAGCGATACGCCTAATCGTTTCTATACCCGGTTGAATTCAGTCTATTTTCATGGACTTTAGTGATGGTATGTTAGTTTTTTACAAATGTGAGGCCGTACTCGTGAATATCGTATTGTTCACATGCTGTTTCGACCGAGTAAATGCGTCCCGGGAATATCCGATAGATGGAACCAACTATGCCTTTGGACAATTTTTCATTTGCTCCGAAAATTATCGATTCCAATTTTTCTCGTATATATTTTGCTTAATTCCATTTGAATTAATCTGCAGTGACATGGTATGTGTGCTGTTGTTGTTCTTGTCGTCGTCCTCGTTATTGGTGTTGTTGTTGTTTTTCTTTGTATGTCCCACTCACCAGGTACTCAATCAATCCCCACATTCAAACTTTGTGAGAAGGCTGAAAGCATGAGCATCGAGGATATGTTTCATTCATGTTGTACCCGTCAGTTGTGCGTACTGCCTGGATTAAGGCCACAAGATCTCGAACAACAAATCCTGAGTTGAGAGTCCTGAACTTTCACCCACTGAACTACTGGGTCGGTGGCAAACACTTCGCTGCACAGTGAATTAAAGGCGTTTTTCAGTACTACACGTAAATTTAGAGACAGTTTCCGTGTGATTGTGTTTATAGGTCACAAAGATAGTCCAGGCGGCTGATGAGTTCTAACAGTGACAAATTAGTGCTTTTTATCGTCCATGGCTCATCACCTTCACAAAACATTCTTTTATATTTATCACTATTTTATTTTCGCTTTAACTAGAAGATTAATAGAACCAAAATATACATAACAGTTTACTGTATTTCCGTTGGTAGCACATCTGTTGGCAAATCAATCGTGGTGAATGTCAACAATAAATTTGGTCTTTGTTTTGTCTCGTTCTCATAAACATAGCCGAATCCAATACAGTCAGCGACGACGTTTGACAAGGGAGCAACAGCGGTGGTGGTCTGGTGGTAACGTCACCAACTTATCACGCCGGGGGACGTATGTTCGAATCCCACCACCACCACCACCACCACCTGACTTTCCCCATTTGTGTGCTGTATAGTAGCCCTTTGATTCGTCACTTCCCCTTTCTGAACGTTGTATCACTGTGTATTCAACAAAAGGAAGTGAAAATGAGAAAGCAAAATGCAACCTCCAATACGGTATTGGATCCATACAGATCGGCGTCTGTTTTGATTCGTGTATTGTAATTCTACCACTGTTACCTAAATACCTAACTCGCAGCCTTTAACTGGCTGCGATTTCGGCACATGAATCTTGACCGAATGTAGAACTCAGGTATGTCTCTGTCCCCAAGGCTTTTTCTATTTCTATCAAAGATGACACTGTGGTAAAAAACCTAGATTTAGAGTTGTTGCAGTTTCAACTTTCTCATGTGCATTTTTTGGTGTTCTTGTGATGACATTTCTGTGTGAGTGCAACTGTCATGCTTGGTAACAGCGCAAGTAATATTTTATCGGTAGTTCTTGTATCCCCCCCCCCACCACAAGACCTTTTGGGTTCATGACGTCTCGTTCGCCTCGCATTACAGATTTATCTTCAATCCTGATCCATTGAGGAATTGTCAGTTAATGTTTCCTCGCAATCACGTTTTCCTGTCGCCTTACTACCCATACTGCAGTTCACATGCCGTCATCCGTCATCTTCTAAACATCTTATCGTCTCCACCTCCGAGGATACGAGCCCACTGACAATTTGTCGCGGATAACCGTCTACTCCGCTGTGTTGGGAGAGCCCTGAGTAATTTCGCATTACACATTCGTTTATTCTTGCCATTGTGTCTCTGATTTGTGAATCGCTCCATTCAAGTTTCATTTTAAACATGAACTCATCCCTGAACTCTTGCATCTCCTAATGAGAACCCCCACTGACAGATTGCGTAATCATTATTAGGTTAGCAAGTTTAATATGATTTCCGCAGTTTCCTGAAAGTATTTGGTCGGAGTAATTAGAGCGCATCCCAAACAAAAAGGAATACCATTCGATAGACAATGTTATCCTGATCTCCTTTCTAAACTGTAAGTCTACAATTTTCATTAATAATAATTCGCTTCTTTAGCCTTCTCTTGCCGGGTTTTTTAATACCCTCTCGGTTTGCACTTCTTCAGTCAGTCGGAGCGGAATAAAGTAAACCGTTGGAATCTTTCATCACATGTTATTGCTCTTCTCAAACGGTCTCCGGATAAAGCTCGCCCGTTTTTCCTTTTAAACCCCGTCTATATCACACGAGAACGGACTCACTGACAGATAAAACAGCACCTGTGATCTGTGCTGTTCCTACGGGACTTCGTTGCTCCCCGTAATGGCACAGCCTCCCATCCCTTAGTAGACAGGTTTTTCTTTATCAAATCAGTAAAATGGAAAGTGGTGAAAGAAAACAATCAAATTTATCACTTTTAGGACAACTACTGGAAAATAATAAATGAGAGGTTAGTGTGATATGATGCCCGGTTCATCGCATGGTAACGGATAAACTTTGAAGTTTGATAATAATAACGGTTCCTTATGTTCGCATACAAAATGCAGGTCTTCATTAATCGCAGCCATCTCTATTGTTCACTTTAGTAAGAAAGGTCACCGGCAGTCCGTGAAATCTGTGGCATAGTACTCCACGAGTTTACCAGTAGAAACTCGAATGCACACAATGAACACTGCTCAAATTTGGGATTGATTTCCACAATTCACGAGATCACGAAAACTGACTTCGTTTGGTACTGTCTGTTTGTGAACACCAAAAGTTTTCTACAACCGCAGGATCATAATCATGGATGTTTATAAAGTAAAATACCACTCTTCAATACTCGATATTTGGGGAGATAATGTTTCCGTCATAAGCGGAAATTTGATTGAGTTTCAGATTGAGTGGTTTCGGTTGTTGTTTATTCTCTCCCATCGAAATCGGTGCATACTGTTCAGAATGTGGTCTTATTTTCACCGCAAAATATATGATAGTTGTACGGAATGTAACATAAAACAAACGATTCATCAGGAAAAATATTTATCCATGTAAAATTCAGGGAGCGGTTTATTTAACTCCAATCAAGTCAAGGCAAGAAACGCTTCATGTATCCAAAAGGTGAATTTTAGAAATTACCGAACTTGTGTAGTGGATAAGTATCTATAAATTGTTATTAACTAACAGAAATAAATTTGACACTGCAGTATAAGAAACAATTTAAAAGAAAGGTTGTTCCCTCAATGTGGATAAAAATCGTCATACAATTAACGATAAGAATGGCCTCGCACAAAGGCTTTTTCTGTTTGAGGAAGATTTCATGTAGATAAGCGCTGATATTTGGAGCGAATTTGGGGGTTTAACACGGTTTTTATCAGTTAAAATGTGCACAGCACCATTGGTCACGTGTTATCTTATCACAAAAACTGATCGCAAATAACAAAAGACTTGGAAACAGAAATTTAACCAAAATAACCTTGGCTATTTTCCTGTATCTGGACAACAGTTCAAGAGCTTTGAAGAAAAAGCTGCTATCGTTTTTTCTTAGGCCATGGGTAAATAAAGGGCAGAAGTATAACCAGTGTGGAAGAATGCAGGCAATCAATAATTTAAAATAAAGTTTTCTGATTTTGTATGCACAAAAGGACAGTCTTCGAACCTCAGTAAAATCACTGTTAGTGTGATTAGACTAGGACAGGTTATGGAAGAGATTGCCAAGACATTTACCATAATCACATTCGGGGATAATTTGAGTATCAACTATAAGATTAGGTTTATTTCACAATATTTGAATATTCTTTCATATCAACGCAAGTATGTTCTTTATTTATTCACAGTGACAAGTGTTTAGCGGAATACCAAAAAGCTTGAAATAAACCTAGTTAACATAGTTGAGGAAATACTAGACAATTACTGATAGATTTTCCGGGGTTTCAAAAACGCGCTTAATTCTGAAACAAGAACTTTTGGTATGATGAATTAGAAATCGGTTGGGCCATGTTTTCGTGAATATCCTAACAAGAAACCCGGTATACTTTTCAGTGGAACATTTACAATTTACGGCAATTATTTCACACGCCTTTGCCGGATTTGAGAACTTTTGCACATTAAACTCAGTTTTTTTGTATGCCATCTATCATTTTTTCGTCACTCAAATGAAGCAGGTTGGGTTGTGTAAAATTCGGTTGAACCTTTTGACCATCACCAAAGCACCCTGTTTGGCTGTTTACATCAGTTTGTTAGAGGTCACCAATAGTTCATTATCGATAAACTACGGTACCCCCCACATCGCAATGGATAATCAATCACTTGGACTGTTAGGCTTACAAATACAAGGGTTTGTTTGGTCCAATGAGAACTACTTACAACACAAATAGACAGACAGCATAGTTTGAATTTTCTTAGCCGTAACTACCTGGTTCTGTAAACAGGGCTGAAGGGATTTATTTTGGAACAGTGTTGGACCCCGTCCGACTCCATGCGCTTCTTATATGGCGCTTAAGGGAATTTCAAAACAGCATCATTATGCAACTTTATACAGTAAAACAAAGATCTGGCATCTGACCAAACTCACCATGCGTGCGGAAAGAGAAGTGAACATAGCACTTTCGGTTTTTTGGTGTTGTTCATCAGGCAGTTCATAACCAGTTGTTTCCTGAATGTTTTGAACCGCGACCTGAACGGCAGGACATCTATTCCGCTCATTCTGGTCGGGCTGTTTCTCATCCTTTGTCTCAACCTCAGCAATGAATATCCTCGTATATTCTCTCTGTCTGAAAGAGGAACTGCATACAACACATGTGTGTGGGACGACTGCTGTACATGCGTACCGCGCAATCGAACCAACAAAATCTATTGCGATCTATCCGGTCGGGTACTGCGTT
>UZAN01041550.1:28300-53451 GCA_900618425.1 Echinostoma caproni
CCCCCCCAACTGCCCCTGCTAACCCGAACCAACGCCTATTTGTGATGGCCAAGGTGTGAGCAGAATCTGCCCATAGAATTGGAATGCTGATTACTTTACTTACCAGTTCTTTATGGTTTCTTCCCCATACTGAACATTTTGACATCAAATTTGCTATTTTAGCTTGCAGATGAGCTTCGGCAAATAAGCTTGTCCACTACTGTGTTTTTCTTTCTATGTGTACCAATGACATATTCGGACAATCCTTTGTATTTGCCACTGGTGATGACTTAACCATTTTTCCTTCATTTACTTTTTCATTTAGTTCTTAGAAAAAACATTTACGTTGACATAAATTTGCCCTGAAGACAGAGTCTTTGGTTTTGTCTCATCTGTTACTCCCCCAAAATATCTCGTTCGTCTGTGATTTTCTGGTGATTTTTTTCCTAAACATGATGCTAATCCCTCCGTTGATAGAAATAACAGCTCTGCGGAACGCAATTAATCGTTCCACTAAACGCAGAACGTATTTTTTATTACACACTTTTGTGTGATGAACAACAGATGTGATAAACCCCACAGTCACGAGAATCTGCTGTTTAGTGATGGAAACCGGTAACCTAGGCTTGGAGTGGGGAACCACATAAGGCCCCGATAGGTCCACTGACTAAAAGCACAGTACTGCAGACTCGGGAGTTGAAAAAACCAAACCACACATTGTGGTCGAGTAAAAATGGCCTTATGCACAAAGGCCTTTTGATCAGTCCCATATACCACTTTTGAATATCGAAGTATTCTTACTTCAATGAAGCACCGTAGTGAACGTTATGCAAATAGATCACGTATAACCAATCCACCATCAACATGCACCATCATTTCGCCTATAACCGATTTGTGTCAAAAGTGTGATGCTGGCTCCCCTCGGTAATCAATTAGTGGCATCTTTCGCTGTGTATTTGGTCATTGTTCACTCGAGTCATTGAGGTTACACATTCACGGAATGGCGAAACATCGAAGGGACAGAGAAACATAAACGGAATGAGTGTATTGACATTGCAAGATGACAGGGATCTTTTGAGAACGATTCCGTATAGTGGACTAAGTAGACCGATTTTGGTGGACGTAATCATGATCGGTTGTATGACAGCCATTGGATTGGCCACTTCCCTCTTCCTGAAAATTATATCATTATTTATTCATTAGAAGGAATTAAAAAAGAAAAAGATAAAAAGAAAGGACAGAGACTAACATTTCTCTCCCGAGACAACAGTGCCGAAGCCTTACTTCATCACCCAACACTGAAACTTGGCACNCCGGAGTGACAGCTTAGCCGTGGAGGCTACACCGTTATTCCCTTGCGTCCACTTTTCATGCCGATCAATTCTAGGTACCCTGTTAGTATCTATTGCTGGTAATCAGTTTGCAGCTTATAAGTGAAAATACTGTTGTAGGACTGGGTTGGTCCGGTTCCCGATCCCATTCAAGCAATAACTAAAGTGGATAAATTTTGTCACCCAGACAGTTACTTTTCATCCGAAGGACACATTAAAGATTCATGTTCAGCACACACAGACACAAGCCTTGATTGACATTCTCCAACTTTGGATACTTTCGGGACCACACGAATATCCGGTTGTCCAGGAGAGGTCGAGTGCAGTCTGTTGCATTTCGGTGCAAAGGATTGACCGCTACGGGGAAAGTATGAAGATAAACTATTGTTCTAACCTCGCCAGCTTTGCCACAGTGGTTGAGTTTGGTGAAGAAACCGCACAAGTATTGTACGGATTAAGCGCAGAGTTCTAGGCAATCGCTGTCACTGGGGCAAGTGATATATCATAGAATACGGTTGTCTGGGGCATGTGGTATTCCGTTCCCAAATAGATTTTCCTGGTGTCATGTACGCCGATAAACTTTAGGATTGGAAGGAGGTAGAGGGACTTGGACATGCAGGTACCGTTAGACTCACCGATAAGAAACCTCGGGAACGATGGTGTAACCGCATGAGGAACCTATTTGGATTGATGTGAGGAGTGATTTGGTTTTATTCGACAAAACCCAGACTGGTTCGAATTAGTTGAAGCTATGTAATGAGTATTTTGAGCCGCCGCTAGAACAGAGGCTGAAATTCACCTATCGGTATGGCAAAGTCTCAGTATACACCGGCTCCAAGACTTGCATTGATTTAAACTCTGTCAGGGCATTCAGTAATTACTGTGACCTACTGGAACGTCAAATCTTAGCCCTAGTGAAACTAAGGCGCGTGCTTACTATCGGTTCGGAAGAGTTCCTCAAGGTTACATGTGAATACTTTTCCACAAAACGCCAGACAGAATTAATGTTTCAAAATAATCTTAATTACCCCTGAAAAATGCCTTTGTATGAGAGTAATGGAGGATTTGATTTGTCTTTATATCATTATCGTTGTGTAAATTAGGCGTGAGCTGAAACGCTGGGAATCAGCTGTTTCGATCTGTTTAGTTCTCATCAGCAGTGTGAATCCATCGACTAAACTGGGGATCGAAACCGGAACTTTATAAGTAGAACGCAAGCATACTTCCCACTTAGGATTCGATCCCCCCCACACACACACACATGCACTGCTGATGAGACCCAACCAGGTCGAAACATCTGTCTAGTGCGTCCCAGTTTCTCAGCTTAAGCCTTATTTACACGAGGAATTCATCGTTAACACAAATCTTAGTCTTATTGACTAAATGGTAGTGGGGTTTCTGTAGGCATTTTGTTTGTCCTTTGTAAATTCGGGCACGTTTCAAGGAAAAAATAGAAATTTATGTGTGAATCATAAATGACCCTCTCTAACTGCTTTGTTTGGTAACCCTTTTACAAGTACTGAGAGTAATGTCGAGTTAACATACTCTCTAAAACTGGCGTTGTGCTATTTTCGTTATGTTATTTATTTTCTTTCTCGTCAGCTTCTAAGCTGTACGTGTTCGTTTGCACAAATCTCTTGATTTCTCTGGTCCAAAGCTTGGCTTTCTCATTGAGGATCCAGCCCTCCACCGACCAACAGTGGGTCAACCCGACACGTACACCCACCTGACCTTGAGAGCGGTCTGACCAATCATGTACTTCCGTCTATCCCCTCCCAACTACCCTTCTGGTCTCTGTTTACAGTCCCGAACCGATCACCGTTAGACTTGAAACCATCAATTGCAATTTCCCAACACTAAATCTCGGTACGCTGCTCTCTACCCGCCGTAATTTTTGCCTGCTTCTCATCCCTTACATATTGTCATAGATATTCTGTTGCTGAATGCCCACGTAGACTATTTCTGTCAAACACTTGGGTTTTAATCCCAGTGATTATGCATTCTGTTTGAAAACTGCATTAAGAGCTATATTTGGTAACAGTTCCGTTTGATACAATTATGCCTCCTAATCAATCTCTGTACTGTTGCTCGTTAACTGTGGAGGTGCGCTTGGGATTCTGTGCCATCTGCTAACCTTGAAGATCTTAGGACGTTTGGAGAATTTGGGTAATTAAAATAGCTCATGGGAAGCTTTTACTCCTCAAGCTGAGCAATAACTGAGTTGAATTTAGTGAAATAAAGTACTCGGTTGACTATTTATAAGATGTGATTTATATCATGAGATCCAAATGGAAATCCAAATGAGTGGGGGAGAGGTACGTGAAACGTGTAACAGAAAAATGGAAAGCACCCGGACAACAGAAACAATATCCGGTAACTGTTTATTGGTTTATTTGGAAATGTTTGAATATGCATTCAACATTGTACGAAATGAGTAAACCGTGTTCATCGTTTGATAAATCAGACCACAATAAAGTGCACCCCTTGGAACCGTCTACCCTCTATTATTGAAACAAATGAAGTCTGGGGAGGGTATAATTTGGGTATGATACACACGAAAAACATAGTTCTTGGAGCAGCGAATAAATTTGCTGTTGATCCCAGATATCCATTGGTCATTTTTCAATAATCCCTAATTTGGTTCACATTAACTGGTATAACTTCGTTGATAAGCAAATGAGATTACATTCTCCCAGTCAGGCAGTGCCTTGAGCTATGTGCGTGTCACTGTGACACTCCAAGCGATTAGTATCATTTGTTGCATAACACTGCAGATCAATGTGGCTTGCTGGGTGAAACGGAAACAAATACCGATCTAATCCAACCTTTTCTGATTTTGAACAAGGATAAAAAATGTCTCCATTTCCATTGGGAGAGCGTGAATGAGATGAGGATGTCGTGAAACATCGACTGGATAGAAATCACTCGGTGCATGGAATCCTTGAGTGCATTTGAAAAGATTTTCCTGCAAGATGAGATTTGTTGTTAGTGATTCAGATTTAAACATTTCTACCCTTTCTGATTTAACAATTGTGGATGAAAATGGTGTTACTATAAAGAAACTATCATTCACAGATAGTAATCTGCTCAAGTGAATGTTTGTATTTCCCAGTAGTGCTTGTATGTATTGCATGCCATATTCCTGAAAATGTACCAAGTGATTGTTTAATCAGTGCAATACTTGAAATCAGATTCATGTCCTACACTCAGGCAGCGACGAGAACGGTCGAGAGATGTAACGTGTAAGCCCGTTGTTTCATGGTTTTTGCGTTTCGATTCTGCCCCTGTTATTCTGAATGTTTGCGGACCGAGTGTCAGTCTCCTACTGATCGCGGCTCCCTAACTGAATATTGCTTTTGCAGATGCAAGTAATGGATCATAATGATCATTATTTTCATCATAATTATTTTATTCACTACTGTTATTAAAAATGAATAGTTTACCTATTTCATTTTGGTAAAAAGCGTAGTAGACGAAGTAGGCACAGAATACGAATCACGAATCACGGTCGCAAGTAAAACACGTAGGAAGAAGACCACAGAAGTAGCAGTTTATTTATTGAATGAAATCACTGGGATTAAATAATATGTATAAAGGAAGCTTATTGGTTATGCAGGTACCCAAAAATGGGCTGCTTGCATTCTTGATGTCATACAGTTTCTGTCTGAACCGCACAACTTCTGATTGTTCGGCACGATTCGCCTGTGGTTCGTTGTCTGGATACTGTAACGCGTCGCTCCGTGGCTGGCGTCATCTCGTAGACTAGGATCACCCAATAAGCTATTGAAAAACCTACAGCAAATATAGTTGATGCTCACATCAATGAGGGTAATCAAAGTCCTTGCATGAGATCAATAACAAATAGAACTCACGGCTTGGATCAGCCCGATACATATTCTATAATCATCCTTCACAGATCCTTTTTGTTTTGGGCACGGTTTCTTTACTTTTGGCTGTCATTCGAATCATGTCAGATTCACGCTTCCAAGCATACCGGTTCTGTGGAATGGTATTGTGTACCGTGCGTTCCCGCATTCACTTGGTACACCAGTTACCCGGGAAGGTTTAAAACGGTTGGTGCAAAAGAGGGATGACGGCAGAGGGAGTAAATTATACCAACGGCAATACGACATCCGGTAGATGACCGATGCTGCCAAAAACTGCACCCATACACAAACAGTTATCACAAATGCAATTTACTCGCTCTCCCTCTCGGCTTCCATTACCTTGTTTATTTGGTAGTCGTGGAATGCCCAGCTAGATAATATATATATGTATACTCTTTTAAGGCACTCCTTGGGACTCTATTACAGTTTCCTTCGTACCTTGAGTACATTCTTTTTCCTTATCACAAAATTTTATCCATGCCAGGTGTTCATAAAAACTGAGGACTGGAATCCCACTTTTTAGTGTGACCGATATAACGAAGATGGATGTTTCAACTGTGTGCTTCTTCCACACAATCTCTTCATTCTCCTCTCTGTGGTGCCGAAATTTCATTTGATTGTTACATACATACATACGTAGTACAATGTATTGCGTTGTATTGCATTACAGACTTTTATCAGCAGCTGTGTCTACAGTTCAGTTAAAACAATCGTAACGCCATCTTACGGTGGACAAATATTTAATTTTTTATGACCTGCATTTGTGTAAGAAAATGCAGACGGGATGGATCCTGTGGTCACGAAGGCATGCTGTTCATTGATGGAAACCGGTAACCTAAGCCTCGGGAATTGGAGTGGGGAACCGCTTAAGGCGTCGCTGATTCAGGTGTTGTATTAAACCCGACGACAGAAAAGCTATCTACCACCAAAGTGGTAGTGAAGCATTTTGGTTTCCAAATGTATTTAGCTAGGGTAGTTAAAGACAGGTTTCGAAAACCACAGCATGCATGCCTGCTAATTCGCTTGAAAGACCATACTTCACAAAACATGGGTACATACTTGAGCGGTGGCACCCGCTAAGAGAAGAAATCCTTCCGCATATTCGTGTTGGTTGGATGGATCAATTCAGCTGCAATTGTTCTGCAAGCAGATGAGCTCTGATCAGGATTCTTATTTTAGTGGCTTTGCAACTATTGAATACACAGGAAGCTATCTTCGCGGGCTATACTCCATGAGTAATGAGGCCTTAATGGAAAAGTTGCTGTTACTTTCAACCGTATAAAACAACAGCTGCCCTAGTTCATCTAGTCCATTTCCTAGTTATACAAGGATTAAATCCCTTATCACCAACTTTCAAGATTAAAAAAGCACCCAATTATTTCAATCCTTCAAAAGTTATCCAGCCCAGATGGCAGAAACTAAGAATTTTTTCGAAGGACTTTCCAAGCTGTGGCACTATATCGCTATCCAGTCGTGTGACGCCTACATCAGCATTCAAAGAACACATTCCAATCGATTTCATCTNTCATCTGTCCCTGCACATGCAATTCTACTTACATTATTGGGACTGACAAGACTTTAATCTAAGAATTGTCGCGTAGGTCCCTAAGTATGTGTTGAATGCGTGGACTGAACCGAATCGACAGAGCGTGAACGAGACACGTTGATCAACATCGGTGATCTCTGGCCATTCAATTAAGGATGGTTATACTGTTCGAGATGCATTCTTCCTGGCGCACGTAACCACGTCACGCGCAGGAAAAATGGAACCACCAAATTGATAGCTAGCTGTGAATAAGGTGGACTAGTGCTCACTTAGTACGCGGTCGCGGATTAACAATACTGTCAAGCCAATACTGTCTGCCCTGTGACTTAGCAATACAATGCACAATCGCTTGTTGTTTGACTCGATAAGGCTCTCCATAGGAAGGGGGTGAACCAACCAACTTGACAACACCTTACCTGGGCAAATCTTGCCTCCTAGCAGGTTGAACTTGGATGTGTGAAATTTAGAGTTGGGGCCTCGAACAAAAGAATAGTACGGACTCCGAGACGCCACTGATAATCCTATACGGGAGAATCTCCATAGATCACTGGGGTTCATGAAACTGACCAATCCTGAATCAGAACATAGAACTGTGAAATTAAAAGTGAAGGTGTTTGAAGTTAATCTAACCGAAACGTTATTGGTCGCAGTATTTCATCGCGATCCCCATCGTACGTTCTTCGATAGGGACTGTTTGCAGAGAATATTCTTAACTTGGAAGGTACTGGAAAAACTAAGTCGCATTCTGACGTCATGTGTGCAGATACCCGGGCTTGTGTTCGCGATTACGGATGAAACTTAGGGGAGAATCGCTCAGGGGTCCAACGATACCGTGCATTTTATCTTCTTCATTGATTGATTAATGCGACATGCACTGGTTGACTAGTGTGGAGTTCAATAGGCTCTGGCACGTGGATCGAGAATCGAGAATTTGCGGACAATATAATCGCCATTGGTCAGGATTATTTCATGGTGCAAGTAGCAGTAGTACTCAGTCGCATCAACGACCTTTCAAAGGTAATCGAAATGTAGAGTAACACCACCTAACACACTCCCTGGTTATCAGCAAGGATGCAATTGAACAAATAAAAAAATTTGAGTACCTCTGTACTACGAATGCTTCACTCATTAGACTATACAAAACGGCATTCCTTAGGTTAGCGAATCTTTAAGGACAAACAATGGGATTATATTTGGTAAAAAAATGTGTGCACACCAACTCTCCATTCAAAACATGCTGTACAGTATGACCGATGAAAGCCAAATATATTCTAAAATTGACAGTTTTTGATTCCAGGTTTACAGGTTTATATTTGAATGCCTTTCGGTAAAAGAGCACCTTCAATATCAAGGTCAGATAACACTGAATTAAAACAGAGTAATTGTCACTGTTTCTCTAATGCCGCCACCTTCGGTGGTTTGATTATGTTCTCCGGCGCTCCAAAAGAGTGAACTTGCGAGACTCAGCTTCCACCGAACCGTTGAGTGCTATCACTTGGATGGTCAACCAAAAACGGGCCTTAGAACCATGGGGAAATGCATTGGAAAAAATTCATTTCCAATCACTCTGCGGTTGATGTCATTTGAATCTCAACTGGGTATTCCTCCGTAATGATTTAACTGTAGGTCGCCATGTGTGGATAACTACGGGTGTGACTTAATCGTCATCAAGCAAGAGTTGGTGGAGTCAACGTAAAGGAAAAGGTGCCGAGTGATATCTGCTTTGGGAAATGAACCTGTTCAAGAAAATCAAATAAATTGATATGATAACCAGATTCGGTGTTCGTGGGAATGAATACGCTGTCCACAGGTCCACAGCTTACCCAAATTTAGCAAATCTTGTGATTAGGCCAATCGGATCAAAAGTGCTGTATAAGCTTTTGAAAATCTGAATGTAACGTATAGTTGTGTTCACGATTACTATGAAAATCGTCTTTTCAGTACAAAGTTTTGAACAAAGCAAATCCAGAATCAAAACCTTGATTTCCTAGGATGGTATGAATATGTGATTGAAGGTTTTACAGACTTATGAGATGCATACGCTATCTGTGCCACACTATCTGATCTGGAGTATGCAGACGACGCAGTGCTGCTGAGTGAAGATCCAGGTAAGTTGCAAGTGATTCTAGATAGGTTGAGTACAAGTGTATCTATGGTATGCGTTTTGCACCTTAAAAGTGTAAAATGTTGCCATAAGATTGGGTTGGTCCATCCCCCAACCTCACCTTGTCTGGGGAAGTAGTATAGAAGGTAGACGAATTTTGCTATTTGAGCAACTAAATCTCACTTTGCAGACGCTTCACAGATTAACTATTGGCACGCATACAGAAGGTTCGATTGGCATTTGCCAACTTGAGACATCCGTAGCGTCCTCGCTACATTCGGCTGTTTGTGAAGGATCGAGTGTATGCTGCAGTTATATTAGTCCTGCTCTACGGTGCAGAGACTTGGCAATTACGGGAACAGGATAAAAATATATTTTAGTTGTGTGCCGCATTGCACGAGTCTGGTGGAGAAACCGGACAAACAATGCTAAGGTTAGGTGCAGACTTTTAGGCAATCACGGTCGTCCACTAGAACAAGTATTAGACCTCCATAGATGACGCTGGTTAGGATATGTATTGCGCATGTCGTCAAATATGTTGCCACGGTACGCGATGTTTGCCAAGGCCGGTGGTGGGTGGAAAAGTTCAAGGGTATGAAAACCCTAACCAGGACACTGAGTTACATAGTTGTCGTTAGGCTCTCTGGATGGGGATCACGAGATCATGGTAACTGGTGGTTCCAGACACTAAGTGATATGGCTGGGTGTCACAAACAGTGCCACTCGTGCATCCACTCATTATTCTTGCAACCGCAGTCTATTTGAATTCTCTATCTTCACTTTGACCCTACTCTCAACATTCCGATTTTCATTCTACTCTTTTATTCATTTGAGCGGCCAAAAGACAGCAACCGAAACAGGCGCATGAAAATGCATGGTTAATGATTATGAAGAATGAAACTAAAACTGTGCAGAAAGATGCTATTTTGCCCATATTCTCCGTGCTGAATGGCAAAATGTATTTGTACATAATACGGCATCTTGTTAATCTTCTTGGTGGTCAAACTGACTCAAATCAGCTGCGTGAAACACACCCCGATTCGACACGGTTAAAGGTTCTATCTATTCAACATCTATCACTCCTGTCTGCTCACATTAGGTCGCTTTGACACACTATAACTCATGCTGAGTTATATACTGTCTCAAAACAATAACCTTTTATCTCGCCTCCCTTCAATATGGCTGGTTGTCGACCCATCTGCTGTACTCTACTTCCAGAAACTTCCAATGTACGACGTCTGAAAATAAAGCTTCCGGATACGCAATAAACGAGTACAAGGTGCAGATGGTCCGGGAAGGAAGGCGGGAACTATTTTTTGTGAGTTTTGTTAAATGATTTCAATTCACAGAAACAAATATCAACAGCCCAGCACAGCTCACGAGTCACAAGGGTCACCACACTCGGACTGTAAGAATAGGACTCAGTCGATCTCACTAGAGGGTGATGATTTTCTACGACTACAAATGTGGTTTAAAGCAGCGGTAGAGCGCTGATCCTTTTGAACTGTCCTTGGTGATCGCACGCCTTCAAGAAGCATTGTGTTCCCAAATTTCAAGCGTATACTGAGTGGAATCCGATGTGAGTCACCAACACTTGCAGTGGTGACCCTTATTGAGCTGATCGAAGGGTTACCCGCTTTCTCATGGTTGAGCTGTTGCACTAAATAGTTTGAGTAAATGGAACTGTGCATGAATGCTCGTAGATATCACTTCGAGAAAATGTAATGCTTACTTTCGTGCATTCGAAAACGTTTTGCTCTACCTTGGTACGCTCCATTTTAGCTGTTGTGTTACTGATTGTTCTGTTGAGCACAGATCGGAAATTTGATATTTCTTATTTCATTCACAACACTGCAATAAATTTGTGTGAACTAGAGATTAGTAGGTAACGAAGAACCGCCGCGTTTTTTTGTAGCCTTGGGAACATAATCCGTTGTTGTATGCCTAACTGTTTGAATGCCAGTCTCGTCTCTCTCGATCATAATAAGACAAGTTTCTGCCTCAGTTCATTTTGAAACACAGTATTCTGCTTGTGTGTCAGTACTTAACTCAGAAGCACCATAGAACTGTCTAAAACGTTAGAGAAAACACCAAATTACCTTAGTGGAGTTGGCAGAACGAAATTTCAGAAAACCATGGAACAATCGTGTCCGGAATGTCCCAAGATTAATGTAGCATTTCTTAACATTTTCGCCCACAGAATTCCCCTCTTCAATGACAACATACATTTCCTCGTCATTTCTAGTGGAGAATACATTTGACTTTCGCTGTAGCAAAAACATGAGCTCTTCGATCGACTGGTATGTTCAGCGCGCGACCTGAATCGTCAACGGACTTTTGTTGGCTCAGTGGTGGTGTAGGTTACACTGTTCAAGACTATTTTACATCAGTACCAATGATATCCTTCCTATACGGGCATGGTTCAACATTGCAAATGGTCACCGTAGTGTGTTTGACATATCTCAATTTCTCAAACCAACAATTCATTTTTATCCATTCCCGACAATGTTCCGATAATGTTTTGCTTTCTCCTTACACAATTTATTTGTCTCTGGCACTAAATCGTAAAATCAATATTTCTGCATTCTTTTTTATCTCTCCTTTTTCAGGTGTTAACCAACTTTAAGGCGGTGGTAGCCAAGTGGTTAGGTCGCCAACCTTTGACCTTTGAGTCCCGGATTCGAACCGCTCCACCACAGCCCGTCTTACCAGGCAGCCTTTTTATGGTCGCGGCCCCCTTTCCTGAATGTTGACTGTACATTTGTATATTCAGTAAATAAAAAAGGAAGTAAAAAGACAAAGACAGACAAGACTACCAAAGAATTCATCATCTGTCTAGGATCTGCATTGATTTTTTTAAGTTAATCAATTAAATCTATAGAAAAATTTAAATAATAGTAGATAGTATTGATAGCAAACCAATGATGCTCAGCTTTTTCTTCTGTTTTTGGATTTCGGAGTGTACAGTAGATTGAACTGGGTGCGAATGGAGATCAACTACCTCTTCGGGGTGCCCGTAATTGTCATCACTGGTCAACTATAGACAGTTAATATTTCGAATGATTGGATTTACTGGTTGAACTCCTTGCATTTGGATCTAAAACCTAATCAGAGCCTGATGGTATCGGCGAGAAAAAGAACAACTATTCTTCGGGAATGGATCAGATCAGTATCGATTGATGTAATAAGGTTTGCTCTGAGGTAGATCATTGAAAAAACCTCTTCTGTGACGGAGAAACGTTTTGCAAAAAGGTACAGCATAAGAGATAAATTTTTATCAGACCTTTTAATGACAAACAATTATGGTTGTTTCAACTCAGTCTTGCGTACAAGCGAGAGGAGAGCATGGTAGATACTCGGTTGTTAGGGCAGACGGATTTGGTTATCAGTGTTGAATATCCCGCCAGGTGTTGTTCTCTTACTGTGGCCGTCTGTTTCATCCGTTGCCACATTTAACGGAAGAAGTCTTCCAGGTTTAATTCGCGACAAATTGACATTCACGGCTGTAATATCATTCGTTTGAAAGAGCAAAAGTAAAAAGTAAAAGAATACCGCACGCGATTGGTTTTGCCAATTCATGAAGCCCTATGCTATTCTGAATTATAATAAAAATAATAATCAAGAAATCCTCAAAATAAAACCGATTTCTCATTTATCGTTCTACGCTCCAATAATCATGCATTCGGATGACCGTGCTCATCCGCGGGGACAGCAAGTTAGATGACGCATTATGCCTCTCAGACAGAGATTTATGCTTCAGTGAACTGCTGGACCACCTAGGGTTGGTTAGCTCAAGGCACAGTGAGCATTTAGATGGGGGGGGGGTGAGAAGGAGGAGCCAATACGCACATATAGCTTGCATCTGTATTCTGTCTCTGCGCGTCGGTGCGGGGAGGAGGGATTGCCACATTTGAGCTGCTGGTCCCAACCTATGGTCTATGGGTGATGCGATTTAGGTGTATTTTAACCGATACACTACCCCCATAACAGCCCGAGAGCATCGATAAATCAAAATCATCATTTCTATAGCCATAATGGTCGTGCGCGATTTACCTGAGTCTTGAACTGCACAAAATAGAACAACACCCGGACAATTGTTCAAATGATGCGGTAGATTTCCATTAGAGCTGATAGACTGTTGGGAGCCAGGCCCTACCGCCAGTTGATGGATCATCCCGGCGATGCTTTCCAACACATAATGAGTGACCTTCCCGTTCCCAACCAAAAACACATTTATACACGTGAATGGGAATGGGACTAAAAATGCATCCATTCGTCTCAATTCCCAAGATAACTTAATACTCTTTTCCTCTATAAGAGAAGGGGGTGGTAAGCTGGCACCAAATCACCAGGTTCGACTAAAATGCTGCTGACTCACCCCCGTGGGACACGGTGGTCATCGTGGTGGTGCTCGTAGCCCGTAGTTCACTTTTTCCCTCATACGGCCGCCAACCACAAGCATCATTATTGGAACCCTGTTCAGCACCACCCTCGTTGTTTGGCTTTGTCAAACAGACATTGACATATCTGACGCGCATACACCGCTCCCGTTCTTGCTCTCTAACCAAAACACACGCTCGTTTTGTCTCACTGTAAACCATCGGAACGATTGGTACCAAGCGGACAAATCTGAAAGCGGGCAGAGAGACCACACAGTGAATCATGATCATGGTTTGTGTGCAAATTTGCAAAAACAATATCAATCCATGACATTCCTGTTAATTTGAGCACATAAAAACACATCGTTTAGCGAATCCAGTGAAATGGTTCGAGAATAGACAGCTTGCTTGTTAAGTGACGCAATCTAAAGTAGTTCTTGTAAGTTGAACGCGCAGCCAAATGTGACAAGATCAAATCTCCTGGTGTAATCTTGCAGCTTTTCTGATGGTGTCAGCGGCATTCATGCATCGGTTTCAATCCCAGCGAAGCCAAAGATCGTTTTATAATTTCAACACAAAATTTCTCTTCACCTTATTCTAACCTTACTTTCATTCATCGAGCACGCAAATGTACATTCCACTTTCAAGACGTGAGCTGCAGCCATACAAAGGCCGCCTAGGGAGGGTACATAACTGGGGATACGAACTCAGGACATCTAGGTTGCTATTATGATGACTTCACCACTTCACTACCACCGCTACTAAAACAACACAGTTCGAACATAGCACGGCGTACTGTATGTAAATCTTGGCACCCAAGGACTATCGTGCAAATGAAAGTTCGGTGAAAATCAGCCGTTTATGTTTTTCTCATGAGGTGCTGAATAGCATTGGGGTGATTTTGGACACAAACGCTTATTGGTAGATCATTGTGTGTAATGACAGTGTTGTACTTTCTAACCCACGTTTGGAAACACTGTACAGCTGTTTTGATCTGGTTCGGTCTCAATAACGGTAAAAATTCATCCACTCGATCGGGAATTGAACCCGGGACCTCACAGTTAGAATGCAAGTGTACTATCTATCCGACCGCTGAACAGCTCATCAGACCGTTTTACATTTTGCCAATAAGTGGTATAGCACAACCCATCTTTGCAAACCTTTTCAAGGCATTACTTCTCGCTCATCCCAACTCTAGCCTCCGGGTATAACTCCGTTTTCAACACTCCACACCTAACTGACAATGATCTTTTGAGTTTGTTTATCAGATATGGAACTGACTAGATGTACGAGTTTGACTGGTATTTCTATCAGTCGTGAAGATTGCGGTATCTAACCCAATACCGATTGGTGAGAAGAGCACCGATCAATGTGGACATTTAATTGTGTATACAATGATAGTAATACAAAAGCTACCTAACTGATTCGCGGATAACCAAGCAGGTGTGTATAGTCAGTTCCGATCGAGAGAATTCTCGTCGATTTGAGAATTTAATGGTGCGCACACACGCACGCCAGTGAAATGGCCGAACTCGTGTGCAGTCACGCCCACGTCACAAATGGATTTAACTCCCAGTGCAGGTAGACTTTATGAGTGCACACCTCATTCAACCGCTAATTCATTCCCCGATCTCACTTTTGATGATTCTCTCGGTCCTTTTTACCCGTCTCCACCCCCGACGAACCCGTCTTACTCTCACCGTAATACTGTCAGTCTGTATGACCATCCTGGAAGGCTCAAGTTACACAAACGCACACCAGCACAACCTGACACATTGTATACGGTACTCCAGTTTTGGCCCGGACAGTTGTGGCCGTTAGTCTAATGCCTGTATTTTGAATGCGTCGATCTGTTGTGCTCCAGAATGAAACTGTAACAATGGACGGGAGAACGAGGAAATGAATGAATGAATGAATGAATGAATGAAGTGTGCGATTCATTTGAATAAAATAGATGATTTCGTTCCAGACCGGTAATGAGTGCCCATCCCAAGATTACCCATCAGAATGAAGACGTATGTATGCATGTTTCTGTGTATATGTGAGTTTGTGTGTATGTGTATGTATGTATGCATGTATGTATGTATTTAGTTTGGGTGAGTATAATCATTCATGTTATGAAAAGCGAAGTTTTCGGACGAAAGAATTTCTTCGCTCGAATGTGTCCGTAATGTGGTTTGATGATGGTCAGTGGGAAAAAGAGTATTGAACAAAATTGATTCTGAGCAGAGTGGATGTGTTCAAAACACACTGCTGGACTCAGTCGTGTTTTTATTCTTTCTCTTCTTTCTGTGTGCGCTGATGAGGGGATGAGTTCGTGAATTTGTCAACAACTATTCCCCAACCAATGTATATTCATAGGCAAGTTACTCCGTATCCAAGAGAATAGTTTACTGGTTGGATAAAAACGAACAAGCNAAGCCATAGCGTTCGGAGAATGGAATAAGAAACATCTCAAGTTCAGCCTTAGGCTCACGGGAGTGAATATTATGGTGTGCGAAAGAGGCAGTATTCGAATATGCATAAGACTAAATGGAGTGAACGTCATTTTACACCAAACAACCGGGAACCAAGTCGTCTAACCAGCGGGACAGGGTCAAGTTGAACGACTAAAATCTTTAGTTTCCAGTAGCAGTTGTGAAATTACGGGTCATCGGTGACGTCATGCATCCAGGGATTTCCAACACTGTTTTCTGAAAACCGACCGGGATACGCTCGTTTTTCGCCATAACACTGTTTTAGATTATTAATAAAAGAAACCGTCGCAAAAATATCTTTAGTGTTGATTCTGCTTGGGCTAGACGCATGTAACCCACTTACCATAATGGAATCGTCGTGATGCTGCTTTGAAGTTGTGTTGTCTCTTGACATGTAAATAGGGATATTGTGGCTTAATCCACATGGGACGTACGAATGCAATGAAGAATCTCCAGCGTATTGCTGAGTACCCATACCCGGTAAGTGACGAGAGCTTCCAGCTGTGCCTTGTGCTCATGGGAACTATTGCCCAGTCGTCCCCATACATCCTGAGAGCATGCTGTCGGAAAATCTGTCGCACATTAGACAATAACTCTGGCAGATTTATAAGCCGCAAACCATCCCACAGAAGAAATCCCTTATTTTCATTTATTTATTTTTTTGTTCATCGCAACGAAATGACTGAAGTGCAATATACTACTAGCGTATTGACCTCAACAAGTAGCCTGAAAATAAATATCCTATCCTTTTCAACCCAGCCTACGCACCGCGTTTACAAACACCAACAATTCTGTCTGATCTATGGTCGATGAAGTGAATTTGACAGTTGGTAAATTTGGCATTTCAACCCGTCTATCTGGTACGGCAGCACTAATATGGCCAATCGTTTTCGGAAATTTGTTTTCGCCGCTCACTGCTTAGCTTCCAACAATTTTTAGCAGGCTTACTGTCATCGTTAGCGAGCAGTTTGCTCAATGTTTCTACCGTAAATAATAGTTTTCATGATATCGGGGACACTCGTCAAGGGAGAACAAGAGAGTTCCGCCTAAGCCAGATATTGATGTACGGATATTAAATCGAATGTGGACTGTATGAAAGCCGTAGATGTACCTGCGAAGCCTTCACCGCTCCAAGTAACTGCTGCAGTTAGATGAATTCCCGTGCAACCTTGGAGAGCACCAATAGAAATGTACCCCCCCCCCCCTAAGAGCATCAAAAGTCAACTCAAATGTACAAAACTGAAAGACAATCCTTCAATCAAAGTTCCTCTGGCAATATTGCCCGATTGGATTGAGGAAACAACTGTCAACATTCTTGCAGGCACCAAAACTATGCATCATTACAGAACCTTTGTGAGATCATACTCTGGGGTAGTCCAAGGGGGTCAAAATACACTAAAAGAATGAATCATGTACATGTTTCTTTAAAAAATGAACTCTATTTATCTAGAAGGAACTACATTTTCTTCAAATTATTGTTTGGCAGATTGAAGCTTTTTGTTGGAACTGTGAAAAGTTCATTCCAAAGCTTTTAGTTATATTTGAAATTGAATGCATGTTTATATCATTTGAATTATTTAAAAAGAAAAAAGTAATCGATGCTTGAATACAGCAATGCTTCCCGACAGAATAGATGGGTTGGAGCAGACACTTGAAGTCGTCAACGAGGGTTTAGGGGGGGGGAGGATCATGCCAAATGGGGCATAGGATTGATATGTCGTTTGCAACTGTTCTACAACAGAACATTTTCCATTTTGGATCCGGTCGTTGTTGTGCCTTAGATGAACTGAGCCGGTGGGGATATTGGTGCAAAGCTTCACACGTGAGGAATAGTTTTCTTCAATAAAGAAATTGGTTCACGTAAGACGGAGGAAACCACTAGAAGTTGATGCAGCTTTCATAGTCTTACGAAAATGGGAAGTGTTCGGAGGATAACATGATTGATAGGGAAGCAATAAAAACATAGGTGGGACGACGGGCGAAGGCACAAATCGTTTCAGCAGGTAACTGGAAATTATGACCAGGCTTATTTCCGATTACTACCTCACCCGCATACAGAATCTGGTTTTCTTTAAATGGTGCTGGTGGTGGTGGCATAGTAGTTTAGTCGCTGTCACCGGAGTGCTTTGAGTCCTATGGTCCAAGGTTCGAACCCCGCCACCGCCACTCAACTTTGGTGATAGGCAGCTTTGCTGTTGTCCGGTTCAATACCAAGCCTGACCTATCGGGGCCTTATGTGGTTCACCACTCCAAGTCTCGGGGCTCAGGTTACCGGTTTCCATCACTGAACAGCAGGTTCTTATGACAATGGGGTTTACCCCGTTTGCTGTTCATCACACGTAGGGTATGTAATAAAAATAAATATTTCTCGTAGCAAAAATGGTATGACGTACGGGTCCCGACTGCTGATTTGTTGCCATTTCATCGTGGGCAGTGCTGACTGATGTCCGGGGAGATTCATACCGATTTACTCTGTTTTATTTCTGAGCATGCCTCCAAAAGCCCCAGTACGGTCGGGGGTGGGTGTCTACGGTTGCGGCTGGTCACCCTCCCTCTCACCTCGTTAAATGCTCCCATACAACCAGGCGTCTCGAATGGCTGCTGAGGAAACGCAACTCACTGCCTTCTCGTGGCAGAGGTGTTTTTCCACCAAAGGGAGAGGACGAAAAGCCGAGATCCGGGGCTACAACCGGATTGGTGGACCACTGGTACTTCACCTAAGGGAGTTGGCCAAAAACCCTGATTCCAAACCAGCCAAGAAGAGATGTATGAACCACACACGCCTTCCTGGTTGTGGCTCGATTGAGCATTAGGTGTACTAGGAACCTTGGAAGTTTGACCCCGTCTGAAGGGCGCATGATCCGATGAACTGGACACCGGCCCCCCAATGAATTGTGGTTTTCACAAACCGCCCCAGTACCTGGTGGGTCAGGCTTTGGCTAGCCGAAGACTCCGTCTGTCGATTCCCCAAGATAACTCGCCCACCTTGGCCTGGGCTACCTGACAGTATTCGGACCTCATGCAAACCATGGAGCGTTTTTCTTTTTATGAGGATTATTGTACCATGATTTGTTTGGCACACAGTCTGCCTCAGACGTGTGTGAAATAAATAAAATAAAATTCCGAGCTCAGTGAATGGATTTGGTATTCCTTTTAGAATATCGTGTTTGGTTTAGTCCATTCGATTGTACTGGACAGAAATGCAAAAATCTGTGTATGCACTGCTAACCAGTCTCAAACAGGACGAAACAGCTGTCCAGTGTTCTTTACTAGTCATCACAGGGATTTCCGTTGCAACTAAAATATTGGGATTCTTTCCCAACTTTTCCTCCAAATCCATACCCATGTTCACCATGATACGAATTGTGATCGCATAATTGATCTCACGGTTCGTTACGTGCACTCATTAAAGTAGTGTCACACATACATACACACAAAGGTGAATAACGTATACAGGTCATTTAATTGAGTTGTGAATGCACATGAGAGTGCATGCGTGCATGTGTGTGAGACTGAGGGAATGAGTGAATGAATGAATGAGTGAGTGAGTGAGTGAGTGAGTGAGTGCACGATGAGCGTGTGCAAGCAATCACTCTAGCAGATATTTTATTAAGTCCTTCGTCCGGTGCCCAGTGAAACAGAAACGGACCGATCCGGGGTTCGATTTCGTCGCTTCTCCCATTTTAAGCCAGGCAGCCTGCTCATGAATCACAAATCGTGCACGCCTGAACGGTGCACACAACAGGAGAGAAATAGCACAGGACGTCCGATAAACTGGCGATCCGGAGCACACCAAAGACTATGAAGAAATGGGATCCTAGGCTAGGTAATTGGATTAAACATGCACGAATGAATTGACTCACCCTCGACGTAACTGCGTGTGCGTGTGTGTGTATGGAGAAGGAACTGATTATCTGATATATTTGTAAAGTTCGGCATAATGCTTATGCCCCTGTCAAAACATTGATTGTTGTCCGGAAGGAAAAGAATGGGCGGATGGGCACAGCAGAACTAGTTTGTAGTAGAGATAGTAGAAATTACGTGTTTTATATGAAGTTACCCGCTGAGGAAATCTCAAGGTCAAGGAGAATGGTCTAGCTAGATGGAATTGAGTAGATGTGTCACATGGTACGTGCTGCCACAGGTGGTAGAAGGTGGGTTAAAAGTTGTATTCAAGGGTGTAGAACAATGTGGCAAACGGTATTGATTCCACGTTGCCTACTGCATAAATTTTGTCTCCAAAATGGATCTCCTATTGCGTGTGTGGGTGTTAGTGAGACGGACCGGTTAAGGAGAAACGCCGAATGGATTTGGTCATGCAAACAAGGTGACACGGAATAATTCACCTCAAAACGTGACATATTACAAACCTTTATTGAGGTTCCCGGAACGTGCGTTTGAGATACTTTCAGTTTGTATCATTTGATCAAGTAAAGATCAAGAATCGCCGCCCACAGTTTTGCAATTCAGAACTTAGGTGAATGATATTTCAAACTGGTAGGAATGAGGAATATCCACACTGGGAAAATATCCCATCTGATGTGGTCTTAACCCGGAATGCAATAGGATATAGCCAATGAGTTTATGTAATCTCTCCTATAAGTGGCAAATCAAAGTGGGGAGAACTTATACCAAGCGAGCTCGACGACCATTCACATGATAACTCAGTTATATCAACTGGATAGCATTATTATTTAAATATGTTGGTGTATAAACTGAATGATTCTTTATTCGGATTTAGAAGTAATACACAGTAGAATTTATTGCTCAATGGCTGTCAATCAAGAAATAAGAAGAATGAGACAATTGAAAGCATAGCCAAGGCAGATAACAGAACCCTCTTCATGTGAGAGAAAGTGAAGCCTCAAAATAAACCAATCACTCATGTGCACCAAACATGCGTTTGATGAATAGTTTTCCAGGACGATGATCGCTGTGATCTTTAGTGACGGCATTATATTCAAAAACCACCGGTTTGGTTATCCCTAGGTCCGGGAGAAGGAACTGATTGTAATTCAACCGAATCGGTTTGCAAGACAAGAACTCGTTGAACACAGATCGATAAAACAGTGAACCAAGCAATATTCGCCAAGTGATCAGCAGAGACGACCATTAACCTGCCGTCTGATGAGGGTGAGCTACATTACTAACTCGCTTGATTTGATCTCTTTATACTGATGAGATGAAAACGGGTAAAACAAAATCCACAAATTTATCGGTCCAGCGTATCAAACTAATTCATATAGTGGTATCTTTATCGTTGCATGACATTGTGGGAATTCGATGGAAAGCTTCTTCAGTGACCTTTACATAAGAACAGGTGAGCGTAGTCTGCCACCGTTATCATAATTCTCTTTTTCAGAGTTCCGTTTATTCTTTGATAATAGGTTTATAACAATCAAACTGAGGAACATGGAAGCCTTTGGAGCGTAAACCTATGAGCATAGTGAATAATGACTATCTGAAAAGGTAAGAAATGCGAAGTATGCGAAGCATTCGAGATGGAATAAGTGAACTTCTCGCAAGGGAAGTTCAGTAAAGGACCAAGTTTGACCAACGCCAAATACCGTTGCACGACTATCACGGGTTTGTATGCCCATTATTCGGTTATCTCAGTAAAGGATTTCGATTCCGAAAAACGTAAAAAGCTGTTGATTCTCTAGGTTTCCCTGTCGTCCTTGAGTTTTTTGCGCTATACTGGCACAATGCCGTAGGTCAGCTAAGGTAGCCTAGATGAACAAAGCGTTGGGTTAATAAAATGTCTTATCCTGTTCGAATCCCAGTGAATGCAATGAAATGAAAACTAATAATAATAATAAACAGTTTTGAGTGACCTACAAGACTCCCGGTAAGTGGACTCGGCAGCAGCAACACATCTATTGTAAATGAAAGATTTTCAATTTGTTTCACTCAACAGAAACGGATAAAAACAGGCCTGAGTGATTTATCGGGACCATTAAGAGCGCAAACGTCTAGCGCATATTCCGACAGGATACGAACGGCATTTACAGGTAGTGAATTTCTGATACATTCCCAATGAGATAAGGAAGGTTAAATCGAGATAGGCCCCACACTGAGGAGATGTCGATTCGGGATTACAGAAAATTGATAAGTTGTTCCGAAACACTCGGCCGCAGCGAAGCTCTCACATTGTTTACTCGTATGTCAACCATCTGAGCCAAGCGCAGGTAATAAGTGTATTGAAACCTGTAGAAACAATTACCACACTGCCTCTCTCGTTCGGACAAGAACATTGTGCTCCTTTGTTCATGCTGAATGCCGGAGGTTTCTGCATCAAAACTCGTGCATTTTAGACAATCACTCCCGGAACGGAGTTCTTTTTGCTTTCAATTGTCGCTGTGCACCCCCCCTACCCCCGCTCTGTGCATCTGTGATGAAGCCAACTGAATGATTTTTCACTTTTTGTTCCAGGGGTCTGATATTGGCTAGGTGAGAAAAACATGTTTAACTGATTTTCTGTGGGATGTCTTTCGGCAGGAATTATCGTTTTAGGTGGAAAGGCTACCCTACTGCTTTGTCACTGTGTGATAGCCCCTAGAAAATGGCACAAAGTCTTTCAAGTGTCAAGCTCGACTTAAACTCCTAGTTTCATATTTGTGAAACGAAGAGAAGCTAGATATTTCGGTATCTAAGTTAGGCCATTTTTATTCTCAACCGTTAGCCGAGCCAAGTATTTGGTTGGAAAGATTGCAAGACCGGTTCAGTATCTGTTCGCAAGCAGATTGTCCAATGCAATAAGTAGACAGAGGACACTGAAGAGCAATTCATGTCCACAGAACCTGAGCCGTGGGGCTTGGGAGCCGGTTGACTTTGTAACTCTCACATCCTCACAGTTAAGGTTTTGTTTGATGAAGGTTCCCATTAGATTAGTTTTCCGAATGAGCTATCATAAATTCATTCACACTAGTCACAAAACTGTGTGATTAATCGATTGGGCAATGATTGATTTATTTCTACCCACCAGGCGCAAATACAAGGTTTGACGGCAGAAATAAAAAGTAATTACGCATCTATCTAGGTACGAGGGAAAGCTCGAGAAAAAAACACAACTGGGTTTCTAGAGGTCTCCCACCAAAAACACCCCACTCCGTAAGCTCGCCAAATGGTAACTTATTTTAATAGCTCTCTGTCACGCAACTGGGTTCTGCATCTCACCGAGGCTTTTATTGGACCTGTGAGTGCTTCAGTTAGATGTGGGATCGTGATGCGACTCACAGTGTAAATCAGTGAAACGTGAACATGCAAATCGAAAAATGGGAAGTCGGTGAGTGGTTTGTCGGGGTCATATTTCGTGGCCAGAACCGAATCCATCCATAGAAAAAGCAGTCTTATTTCAGCTTTATAGATGCTGAAAAAGATTGGGAATTGTCATTATCAAATTGACATGTGCTGGTGTTAGTGCCTTTTGTTGTAGTTTTTATTGTTATTGTTGCTGTTATTTTTGTTGTTATTGTTGTTGTTGGTGGTGGTGGTGGTGATGGTGGTGACGGTGAAATAAGGGCGTTGAATTTTAACGGATGATGAGGGCATTGGTGATAAAATAATTTTCCGCAGGTGGACACCCTATGTGTCCCCACAACAGACCCTCAATTCAGATTCCGAGGAATCATTCAAGACTCAGAATAGACAGTCGCCAAACTTGATAGCTAAGGGAAAGCACAAATGATTATCTTGTATAATTGCAATTTTTCACATCTCCACCAGCCGAATAAAAGCTTTGGTTTTTGAGCGTCCGAGCAACCACACGACAATGCCGATCGTACGTTGCCTAGAAATGTCTGGAGGATGACTTATTGACTAACAGAATTGTGAATTATCAAAACATATGTTTCCCTGATGATAACCGTCAGTTCAATTGTGAATAGAAGAATTAAATGTCAAAGAGTAATTCAAACAAACGTACCTTCGGGTCCGGAACCAGCGGGGAAACTGAGTATAGCTACTTGGGCAATACGTAATTTGTGCACCATTCCTTGGATAGTATAGCTGACCATTCCATCGTACGACCGCATTTAGAACGTTTTCAAGCAACAGCAAAACCAATAAATCAATACGGTTGACAGGAGGTGAAAGGTACGTTTTTTCGGCGCAGACAGGAATGAAAATATAGCAAATCCTTAGTCTGTCCTAGTATCTGCCTCTGTAGAGCTCCCAAATGTAGTACGTTTGGATTGCATTTGCTAACTATTTTAAACTTGAACATTCCGTTTTACGACGCAATTTTGAATAGAGAAGTCATAAACATAGATTTGTACAGTATACATGTAAGTATATATAAATCATAGAGGAAATTTGTCGTGTATGGAGCAAATGAAGCGTGAATTGAAAAGCGAGGAAGTACTGGACAGCCGGTTCGACTTATTTTGCTCTCATCAGTAGTGCGAATCCATCGACCCAATGGCAGACCAAACCAGAGACCTTACAGATGGAACGCAAGCATGCTATCCATTCGGCCACCGAACACTTGATCAGATCGCTTTTCATTTGTATTTTCCATTTACACGATTTAGTACAACCCATCTTCGCGCCCCCGCTCACCTAAGCACTAGCCTCCAGGGTTATGACATAACCTGATGAATTGTTGCATGAGTGTGTAGAATGATTTAATTAAATACCTTGGAGGGAATTCGTCGTGTTTAGAGCATATACATTCCGGGTTGCACCGGATGCTGGATGGATACAGACCTGTGAACTCACCTTTGCATTCACTCACGTTCTAGTCATCCCCTTTGACATTTCTCCCGCTGCAGAATAGCATACCTTCCGGTTTTTCGAAATTTGATTCGATTTTCGATTGTTGGGTTTTCTTCTCAGTTAACTTGTGCAGAGGATTTTACCAAACAAAACAGTTTGTTCCCAAAAATAAGAAACGGCTTCCGTAACACATCGCATATTTATCTTAGTACGTTGGGATTTATTTGCCCTTGGTTCACGTGATTATTCGATAAATATGTGATCGTTACTGTTCGCCTCACTGCAACACCGATTTTTCGTGCTTGGGCTGCCAGAATTTCCCCTATATCGCAAAAACATTACTATCCCGACAGTAATCACACACACACACACACAGACGCACACACACATACACCAGCAAGCTCTTACAAGAGCGTGCAGGCATGCAAGCTCGTGCGTTCAACTGACCGATCACTATTCGCATCAATAATGATCATCTTACCGGCCAACAGGATAATACTCACAAATAACTTACATGAGTAAATCATTTTGTTCTATTCCTACTCGTCTGCAACGGATCAAACAAAAAGCGTACCAACTGTAGACGGCTCGAAGTTACCCCATTTTCAACCAATGATTTAATCTGTCCAGTAATTGCTAATCGTTCGCAATTTTCATTTTCCTTTTTGTAGTTTTGGTGTGTGTGTGTGTGTGTGTGTGTGTGTGTGTGTGTGTGTGTGCATATTCTCCGCTG
>UZAN01041551.1:8737-20688 GCA_900618425.1 Echinostoma caproni
AGATAGATGAACCAGTACAGACCCGATTGGGAGGTAATTGCGTGATAGGGAATCCAGGTTTGCGAACAGCGCGAGATTTGCACTATGTACGAGTTTAACACAGCACTCCTATACGTTTCAGAATTAAGTAAAACTTAAGGAAAGCATACCATCCTGCTGCTAACATACTTGATGCGGAAGGGCGTTTGTATTGTATCTGTACCTTACTGGTCAGATAGTCCCCGTCGTGTAGAACACTAGTCGCTGAACTATAGAACGGTTTGACTGTAATTCTGCCGAATCAGAGTCAATTTAAAATGCAAAAACAAGACAGATAGAGATCAATAAAACACTGGGTAGACCAATACTCGTGAGGTCAACAGCAAAGCGAACCAGTCATGTGCTATCCGATAAGAATGAACTCCCATCAGCCACATGACATACCGAAGTCCGATTTGAAGTCTCACTTCTGTTTGCAATCTAATTACCAAAATCGATGACCATTTGGATACTAGCCCACTGAAATAAAGCTACAAAATGAATAATATTATTTCTCGATAAGTTGGTTTGTATTCTCCTACAGTATGATTAGTCAAATCAAGCCAAAACTTTAAATCCCCGAACCCGAAACTACTCAATCTATTTTCATTTGAAGATTCGTCTTGTGACGAATCCATGTAGACGGTGACAAACATTGTGTGGACTCTACTTAATTACTCTGACGATAAGCAGCGTGTTTTAATCTGACCTTTGTTCAAGTAACCACGTCAAATATTCTCAATTTTTATTTTATTTATCAACCGTAATTAGTCCGCAATCTATTTTATTTATTCTTTAAACTTGTTAAAGAGACACGGAAAACAACAGTTATCAATAATGGCCTTGTATGACAACATTAGCCATATATGCCGAAGATAGATGTTAACGGTACTAAATAAGAAAATGCAATATGAGCCCGATCGTATCCGACTTCGCACCGAATTAGGATAATCTAAGTGTACTTTTTGGAGATTCGTGTCCTATTGATACGTTGAAAACAGAGCTGTTGCACGCCTATTGCAATGGATTCGATTTCATTCACATTACACACACGCGACACATTACACACACGGGGGGGGGGGGGNAGGTTGTTCCTCCTACCTTACATAGGTAGGCAACAAATTTCCATTCACATTATATTACGACAAGATATACGTGACCACGCATCCGTATATTTAGTTTCTTTCGACTGTTAAACAACAAAGAATATGAATACATTAGATGGCGCGATCACGTGGTTGGGCGTAAGCGTAAAACCCTGAACAGCGTGCTGAATAAGCTGAGTAACTATATCAAGTAGACAGGCTTGCGAAATCCGAATAAAGGCAGCGTTTCTCCTCAGACTCAACTTAATCCATTTAAATGTGCTCGTTGAGTTTCAGTACTTTTATCGGTTATTTAATCCATTGCGTAATCACCGAAATGAGAGGTACAAGGAAGGCCCTATTCAACCCGCAATTCCTTGGGTTAGAAACCGAAACATTTAGCTCGGAGCTACACGGTCGGCGACCAACACCCTGCTTCGAATGTAAGAGTGAAACGTCGGTTTCGAGTGCATTTACTAGGTGGGGATGAAATGGACTTCCTATGAGTGAAGCGCATCCGAAACAAAAGAAAGTCCTACACAGAGCATAGTGCCGACAAAAATAGGAAGGTTTAATCAAATCATCCCACAAATCATTTTAATTTATTCCGCAAATGTAAAACCGGCGATCAGAAAACAGAGTTAGCTTCATCCGACCCGGATCAGAAAACCAAGAAGTGTATAATTTGGACATGTGTGAGATTCTGTGGTAATCAGAATAGTATTGAATATCACAACACGAGAACCCGTACTGTAATGTTCAGAACTAGATTGGCTCCAACTCGAACTGTGGACACCAATGAGGTACACGAAGGATTGGTAGCCATAAATACTTCTGTTTGTTGATAGAATTAGAGCATGTTTTATAGAAAGTAATAGGCCATATCATTGGTTGAAGGACCGTAGACCAATCACGTGACCGTTTGAGCAGACACATCACATGTACTAACTCGGATGTAATGTTCGCCCGGTGTACCATTGGCCGAGCTTCCTGAACTGTGATTGGATGACATGAATAACTACCTGTTCGTGCTTGGAATGCGTTCACATATGTCTGGATTACCACAGAGTCGTACACACGAAGCCCAAACCGAAAGGATGAGTGAAAATTTTGTGAAGTGGAGCATTTCACATAAATAAATAAGAATTGTTGATTGGGGTAATGTATGTTCAGATAAATGTATACCGCTAGATTGGGACTTAGCCAGTGAAATGTGTCAGTTCGTGAATTTATGTATTCAGACTGTTCTAATCAATCAGTTACGATGATGGGAAGATTCCTCATCTCTGAGATGGAAACCTCAATCTTCCTATTCAGGTCACCCGTATTTCATCTGGTGGAGTACCCGGGATTATGAAGCTCATTTGCTTGCCCACATTTTACGTATATCAATGGCCCTAATTCATACTGATTTGCGTCACACAGAGACATCTACTATGAGACGGTGGAATAATACCAATAAGCTTTAAGTAAACTTATGATTTTAAAGACCCATCATATAATTTCTCACATAAATGAAGATAAGTACGAACTAGATGTAAAGGAAGATGAAGAAATAAAGTAATATTACTTCAAAAAAAAAGGCCTCTCAATTTCACCGAGGGGTTATTTATTACACAGCGTTTACGTGCGAACAGGACAGTCCGGTCATTTGATCACATCATTCCACCAAATCGGATGGCTTTTGGACGGATCTTTGGCAATTCTTTGGTTCGAACATTCCTTATGGAACCTGTCGATCATACACATCACTAACAGCAGACTGTACTTTGTAGTTGGGACCTCAAGGTAAATACGCAAAGGGGAGTTCGTCCCGTGGAGTTACATCAATCGACTCCATATAGTGTGGAGGTTAGCGACCACCCGAAGGGATGGAGTGTTTGGCTAAATTGCGCCACAGCTAGGTAATAGCTACAACTGCTGTGCACGACGGAACAGACAACCAGCATGAAGAACTAATACTAATTGGTTGGTCAGCACGAATATCCTCATTGAATGAAGATAATACTTCCGCAGACTTGCCGTTCCACAATGTCAATCGTAGCGCACCATGAATGAATTTCCATTGTCAAGTGTCACCTCTGTTATTTTCGCCCTGTTGAATTTTCCGTAATTAAAGCACGGATCTGCGTCAGATAAATTGAGCACGTTAGTCAGAAACAAGACAGTGACACGTGTGTAAATGTACCCTAATCCATAAAAATCGGTTCCAGTATGTGCACTATAATACGAGTGAAACGTTGTAAACATGGCATATAAAAACCAGAAACGGACGGTCACGTGACCCTTTCAGGCAATGAATGATAGTCCAATGACACTAAATCCGTCACGTGTTAGACATTTGGCCATAAATGAAAGCTATAAGAATTTTTCCAATTAGAAACTACACTATTCTCAAGTGAAGGTCACGATAACCCTAGTCACATCGGTTGTCTATTTTCTTCAAGTTCATCGGGGTTTACAAAGATTGAAATATAAGGTCTTACGATAGTTTACAAATCATGGGCGCTGGTCAATCATTCGTGGTTCGCCCCTTCTAGTTTTGTCACCTCATGACATTAATCTTTACAGTTCTGGTTCTATTGGTTCAATTACTTTCCAAATACCCAATACCAAATACTAAACATTCCTAGCCGTATGCAAACATGTCATGAAACGTAGTTACCATGTAGTCCGTGGATTTTAAAGGATAAATTCCTGTCACAAGTTGTTAGTTTCATCACCACATGCAAGGCAGAAATTATTGAAGAATTGTACCTGTTTATAATACACAGATAACTGAGTGAGGATGAGATGAAATTCACGTCAGTTCTGAAAAGAAATTTATGGGCAATTGTCTTGTTTTCGAACAATCTCACACGCAGACACGGAAGAACAATCGACCCAGACAAGTATGACACATGCAATCCCAGGGTACCATCGAATAATCGGACAGTTAATCAGCTCATCATTCAATTCATCGGCTGCCAACATTGGTGCTGTTCGCTCGCTGTCGATGCGACGACGATGATGATGATGATGTTGATGCTGATAACCGTGGTCGTGATGACAACGATGGTGATGGTAATCGTGAGCATGAATGACACGAAGGTGACACATGAACTGGTTTTTGATAAGTTTCCATCCCGATATCTTGCTATTGTCTACGGCGTCAAGCGTCGCTTTCCTCGTACACCTTCCTCTCTGTTTCGCGCGCGCGCCCGCGCGTTCCATATGTCGTGCGTGCTCTTTTGGATGTCTGTCAGCATCCACGTGCGGATGATCCCCGTGATAGCAGTGGTGGAATGCCATTTTGCCGTTTCACTTTTGCTGACATGGTCGGCTCGATTGACAGACAGAAAAGACTGGCTTGATTACATGACAAGATTTTCCATCAACCCAGATGGCCCAGCTCGGCTGTTCACATGGTTATCACGAAATTCGATTGAAGCAGCCAGGATTTGGACGCGTACTACTCCAACCCCAAACAAAGCAACGCCTATCAGCATAACTGGAGTTTGTTCGGTGGGAGATATCCGTCCCACTTAAGTGAATTTCTATCTCTTATCCATCACTTGTCGGGATAACCTAGTGTATGCATGGTATTTGCAACATAAGATCTGATGACAGAATCAGTCAATCCGTTGGTGTCGTCGGATGATGCAAAAGGTTTTTGGAACCTATTGAGAACTAGCTGGAACTATTTGTGGCGTGAACAAGATACAATTGGGTGATAGTCACTTGTTTGCATACAGTCACACAGTTACAACCACCTATTTTCCGCCTCCAGTTGGAGATCACGTCAGTGAAATCATAAACTTATGCATCGTTCATCAGATGGCGGGTTGCTGTAGGTGCTATTAGGGCTGCACTGACAATGACAAGGTCCGCATAAAAGCGACGGCGATAGTGTTGATACCCCCGCTACTTGTGCTGTTGTTGTTGTTGATAATGATGATGATGATGATGATAATGCGGGTGTTGCTCATCTTGATAGTTGATGCTACAATAAATGTAGAGTGATGGGAATAGTTGAAACACATGTATGACAAGTGTGAGCTGAGGTGAATCTGGTGGGGGCGTATATGCACTTCGGATGTTTGACTATGCCCTTCTTCTCGACCCTACCGAATTTACTTTAAAATTCATGACCATGAAAACCGAGTTATCCATTGCATTCCACTGAACATTTTGACTGTTATTACGTATGTGCTCAGGACTAAAACCCACAATGAACTTATGAAGACCCAATAGCACCAAACTCTATTCGAGTTTGATATGGAAAACTGCGTTTTCTCATTTGTACGCTAATTTTTCCGTTTAGTGCGCTTCTTTTTTATCACTATGAAAATGCTTGGTTCTACGGAACACCACAGTGGATATTTTTGTGGTAATTCTTTGGGTTAATGAATTTATAACTTCGNNNTCGGCGTAATTCCTAGGTTTGACAAATCTGTTCAAGCAGTTTCATCAAGTTTATCCTTTCTGATGAACCGTGTAGAGTCGCCAATTCAATTCCAAACTTTTCATATTCAGGACAGAAAATTGTGTTCTTTTGAGCATAGACAGGATCGACCCCTTACCACTTATCATAATGCGGTACCTAATCGTTTTAAATGATGAACTAATTTGCTAACTGACAATCAAACAATATGGATGGTCTCGCCGTCGTTTACTGCGTGAGTGGCTGGAAGATAAATTTTGGTGCATCTGTGAAATAATTCGACACTGTTGTGTAACCCATTTAGCTGCATAGACCTTGTAACTTTTGATTGTAAATGGGGTTTTGCAACTTAACAACACAAAAAATCCTAATTTATAATGAAGTATTTTTTGAATTTTCCATGAAATTTTGAGATAAGATTCAACATTTCAACACAAAATTTTGGAGTTACTATTTAGGGTTTTATTTTGAACCGAATGTCTAAAGTTAAATTAATTTGTACTTTATTTGTGTGCATTCATAGAGTAAAGCAATGTTTTCCACGTGTCTGGTCTGCAAGTACTGTTTTCTCGCTAGCTCGTCGCAGCATTGCACGAACCCGGTGGGGCAGCCGGACGAGCAATGCTGAGGTTAGACGTAGAGTTTTAGATAACGGCGGTCGCCAACTGGAGCAATTGGTCGACCTCCTTAGATTACGTTGTTTGGGGTATGTGTTACGCATGTCACCAAATAGACTACCACGGTGAGCGATGTTCGCCGAGACAGGTATTGGACAGAAGAAAGCCAAGGGTGGTCGAGCTAAGACCTGGTACGAGGGTATGAAAAACCTAACCAGGAGACTAGGTCGCATAGGTCCCGTTAGGTTCTCTGGATGGGGACCTTGGGATGATTGTAACCGATAGTTAGGGACACTGAGTGACATGGCTGTATCGCAAACAGTGGCGTTCGTGCATCTTCCTAATTTCTTCGAAACGTTAGTCCACTTTCTCTTCGACTCTTTTCTAAAATTTCCTGTCTTTTTCTTAGTGACAAATTCAAAGTCTTGAGTATCCTTTAAATGCGGAACAGCTGGTAAGAAATGCCGACCTATTACCTATATATCATTAGAATGAGTGCTTAATGGTAGTCGAAGAACTCAACCTCAATATATGTCAAACAATGCAGTAAAATATTCAGTTTTATAATTCTTAGATTTTTATTACACAGTTGTATGATGAACAGCAAACGGAATAGACTCCATATTTCTGAAGATTCGTTGTTCATTGATGGAAACCGGTAATCTAAGCCCCAGGACTTGGAGTAGCGAACTCGATGATGCCCCGCTAGGTTAGACGTGGTATTGAACCAGACGACAGTAAAGCTGCTCTTTAGAGCTTAGTACTTCAGTCCCTATCTAACCAACATTGGCCTGAGAGTACCACACACATTCACTGAATCACCGCAATGAAGTTCCTCTAGACATCTGTCGAACATGGAAGCTCAACTCCTCCTTTTTCGGGAGACCGTACAAAAGTGATACGTGCTCACTTTATCCGCTTTTCCTCCTTTTTATATTCAAGCAGATAAACAAAAACTACTGCCTTCTATGAAGGTACCTCACATGTAGTGCACAGAAGTCTTAATGATCATGGGATTTACTAGTTTACCATACTTCATTCCAGTAATTAAAGTCGATCTATCCAGTTTAAGTGCCCTGGGGAGCAAATCGTACGGTAGGTTTACTGGCAAAATCAAGGAGTTTGAGACAATAAATGTAACTGAAAACAGAGTGAAACTGTCTCAATAAACATAGGCAATCGCAATCCAAATTGAAAAATTCCAAAACCGAAACCGTGACAAATACATTCGCTGGCATATCACAAAATAAAACGTATCTGCATCATACGATCTAGGGGAACCATTCAATCTCGTCGATAACAGCGCCGAATCGTTCAGTTCTTGATCGACGTAGGAAATGCCCATATACAAAAAATGGCTCCGAAATTTCCGAGTGATATACGACCCGACGTAGAGTCTTCGGACACCGCCAGTCTGAACCGGAAAATCTCCGAAATAGTTGTAGTGATTTACGAACACCACTCGGATGTGTGAGCGGACTGGATTATTTAATTGAGCAGTAGTTGGTCATCAGGTATTTGATGATTCATGCACAATTGCCTTCTGATTCTATGGATGATCGTAAATCACCCCCAAAACCATCGCAAGCTGACTCAATCGGAAAGGGGATGAAAGTGCAGAGGGGGGGGGGAGAAAGAAAATTGAACTATTGAGATTGAAAGGTTTTAATGGACGTCTGTCCATTCATTATGCTCATATAAACTGGTCTACAAATTCAGTCTAATTTTCCCCGAAAGCGCAATTCATCAACCCTTTACTAGTGTGATTGTTTATGAAGAAGCCTGAATGAAACGGAAGGGAGCGGTGTTTTAACATATTCGGCCTGATAGCGTGTGGATGCGTCAATTTGTCAAACCGGTCGGGAGTTTGTCCAATCTGTTTGAAAACGAGATGACTGGGCCCTGATGCGTGTTTTACCACTGCTCTTATTCCCCTGCACTTCTGCTATCCCTATCAGCAACTCGTACTATAAAAGACCTTGCCGACAGAGAGGTGCGTGTTCATGTGTGTTTGCGTAAGCTGCTTCCTTTTTAACGCCACAACTTTCTCACGCAAACAGATACGAGCACGTGTCCAGACTTTCCAACAATCGTGCACATATGAAACCAGAGGTAGAGAGACTGACTTGCGAGCACACAGTAAACCACTGCTCCAAACTCGAACATAAGTGGATGCACAAAAGCCACCAAACAGAAAACAATGCTTCTGATTGACAATTGGGTATAAAACTATACCAGTACTCGGATGACAGTTGGCTGTCTTGCACGCACCTCCATAATGTGTGGAATGGCACAAACAGCGATTTGCGTTTAGCAGCACAACATGGCTTGACATTCTGGATCAGTTGTGGAACACAGACAGTGTTCAAGTGACGTATGATGCCAAAGTTTACTGTGGCAGGATTTGGTGTGGTCTGACGAAAATTGACCCAACCCCAATCTGTCTAAGAGGTTGTAGGACTACACAGAACATCCTGTTAGGTAATTCGCTCACCATAGTGGAAATTCAATGTGTTCCTCTATCACATCTCATTATACTGACTCGTTATGTTGTCCACATCCCCCCGAACTGCCCTTCCATGTCCATCAGTCAATCCGCTTAAACACCGCTATTTTCTTTTGATGATGAAGTGAATTAAACACGATTTACAGGCATGCCTACTCAGAAGTGCCCTGCGTTTCACCTGCCCTTCACTCTACTGAATTAAATTCCTAGGGTTGATCTAGTCACCGCCATTCGCTCTGTCCGCTTCTCTGCTAGCAGATTGGGTAAACCGACAGGATTTGGGTTAGAAGCAGGTTCCAACTTGACTAATTCATCTTCACCACACCCATACACACACACACACACACACGCAGAAACGCAAGAGTATCCATTCATAAATGAGCTGGTGTTTGCCGTTTGGAGACCGATCATGCATGCCTGGCGCGACTGAAATCGCAGGTTGGTCGAGGAGGCGACAACACATAGCCTCCAGTTCAGTATTTGCATGTGGATGTGTGTGTATGTAGTGCCAAGGTATTCAACCGTAATTGTGACCTCACGGTCACTACGATCAGGAAGAGAGAAGCTTTTGTTGCGACCGGGAGCAAACGAATGGTGCGTCAGGCACCGCGTCAGTTCTGTAGTAGCCGTTTGTGTTCGGCCGGGCTCGAGAAATGTCACAAAAAATAACCCATTGTTCACGCAAATGGGAGGACATACACTTACAATGACAACTGTGCAATTGAGTACCCATTTTCCTGACGCTGCTAGTACCTCTCTCTCTATATCACGCACACACGTCCCCTGTAGACTTCACCGGAAGCGGGAATGCACTTGCGCGTTCATTTGTGCATGGGGAAAAGCGGTCATAATTTAGTACTTGTTCAGATCAAAGAGTGCCGAAAATTGTGAGGCAGGCAGGCAGGCAGACTGGTACACAAATGGATTTGTCTCTTTGGTGTGCACATACGGGATGTCCCGAGCTAAACGTGTGATGAATATCATGATAGGAAACAATTGACTGAAGTAGTTCCAGTGGATAGGTTTGTGAATGCCTGTATGGTTGTGTGCATTTCTGTACATCGGAAAGTGTTGACAAAACCATTATCGACTCTGTTTGACATGCAGTCAGTTCCAAATAACCTTGAGAATTTGCTTTGGTCTGCTGAGGAAGTCACATATACAAAGTAAGAGCCAAGTGTGTCCAAGAAGACGTGTCACTTGCACTGGGTTCAACATCTTTACGTGAGTCATCATCATGTGAGCTGTCAACGGACAGTAACAAGTATTCGGCAGTCATTAATTTTTTCAGTGGTTAAGTGCATTTATCCAGTCAACGAGTAGTGCGGGAACCTTTGTGAAACAAGTCTGTCCGCCAGTATGTGCCAAATTGAGAGAGAGAGAGACAGAGTCAAGAGATGGATAGACAAACAGACAGACATGATAGGGTAGTTTATTTCTTTCTCTATCATGAGGTTGATGGAGAAAAGGCTGGAAGACAACAGTGATCGAACATAGTACTTCCTGTCAGGCATCCAGTGTCAATGTTATTGTTGTTTCTCAACGGTAATAAATAACGTTATTTTTCCTTTTCAACACTTGATTTCCTCCAAGGGTGGTGATTGGTCCATCTGATTTCATACAGAGTGCGATTTAGATTGATGGGAGATCTTATCGGCCCGCATCAAGTTGACACAAAACACACAACATTGCTTTTTTCCAGTGTACTTTCGATTAGAATTCCCATTCCTGTCCCGTTCTACATTCAAGTCGACCTGTTTTTCCTCTCTCGCTGGCTATCTTTCCACCAACTCGTTGTTACTTCAAACACAGGAAACGAACACTGACAATTTCGACTAATCGACAGACTGTTGAATGATTGATGGACGCCAACTATCTGCGGAACATGAAACACAGGTCAGATCGGCCACAAATAATCAACTTGGATCTATTATCTCAAATCCGTCCTCATGGGAATGGATTGGGACGAGAAGGGTAGAAATTTCAACAACTTGAAGCCATAGTGTCCCCCAGTCCTTTATACACACACACGCACACACACACATACATACACACACATTCGCAATCAAACACGCAGACAGCTCATTAATGCTTAACGAACCCCATGTGACACTGAAAGAAAGATGCATACATAGTCAGTCCAGGTGTTCTATCAATCACTTTGTACAACGCCTTCTCTCCCCCCCCCCTCGCTCGCCCNCCCACCCACCCCGCTCCCACTGGGAACCATCAGCCTCAACCGAATGCGGATAAGCATGTTTTATTATCTTTCCTCTGGTCATGCATCTCTCATATAAATCAAGCAACCCGAAGAATTGCGAGCATGACAATTTTGATACGATCACGTGACGTCAAATTCACAAAATAATCATTCGGTTCACCCAAATGGCGCACATGCTGATATATATACACACCAAATGAGAGAATGCATGTACAATAATTTATTGGTTTTGTAATAACATCCATATATAGAGATCAATGACCGTGTGCAAAATTGTTTTGATTGATTCACTGTGTGATGAACTTCAATGCCATTTTTTGATCGAATTTGGATGTTATAAATGCGTTGTTTGAAGACCATTCACCGATGCATCTGGATCGTAGTCCGGGAACTCAGGTATGTCTGCTTACAAGGTACCGAAGTAGATACTGATTATTAAACGTTTGGAAATCATACCTCTGGTGTAAATAAAGAAAATGGTCAGATGGTGATGGAATAGTAAATAATTCATAGCTGAATAACCTAATGCAGTGGTTTTCTATCCCCTTGCTTCGATAGCCCTCGTTCACTTTGATGGTATGCCCGGGCTGCTGATGTACAATGATGCTTTATCCTCACATACCTCTCACGACAGGGCACCTCATTTGAGCATTACTGACATAATTCATAAATACAAAGTCACCGGATTCATCGTTTAATTAGATTTCGTTGAGGTTTGTGCATTCACTCGAAAAATTCTCAGTGAAACGCTAGGGAAATTAGATCACGTTCCTTTCGTAAGTTTTTGTTTTGTATTCATGTACAGAAGTAATTAGGAATCCATTTGCAATGTTAGCATTAAGCTATCATAGCCAACGACTGAGCTCTCATCCCACCAACGGGAAAATACCCATAGAGACAATCGAAGTGTTTGACCTTCGGACGGAGTCCTCTTCCTAGTCCCGGATTCGATCCAAAGATGATGTCGGATACAAGCTGCATTAAGGCGGAATCAAATTTGTTTGTCATATAACTGGATATTTCAGTTTTCATCCAAATACGGGTCAAATCAGGTGTCAGGTTTCCTGAACCGAACCCTGAT
>UZAN01041551.1:37018-48045 GCA_900618425.1 Echinostoma caproni
GGATGGAGCATGAGGCAGAGTTTCGTGTCCGAAAGTGCAGTAAAAACGACTATTGTGACGTAGTGATAAGACTACATGTGGTAAGGTTGAATTCAATATCATTGGAGACGGACCATCTGTGGGCTTCATCAAGAGCGTTCTGGAGATCAAATGAATCTTCTGGTTTTGTTATTGTCCTCCATAGTTTGGCACCCTCTGCAAACAGCAGCGTTTGTGGTCCGAGGACTTCTGGAAGATCATTTGTAAGGCAAGGAAAAGACGTGGGCAGTGTTTAGCAGATGATAAGGCATTGAGCCTGATGAGGATGGTTTCGCATCCAATATCTACGTTTTTCAGGTTGATCAATTAAACTGTTCGTAGTTTTCCGTTGTGAAACATTGGTTTTGTGGTATCTAGCACCACGTACTTAGTTCCGTAACTTTTGAAAATGGTACGAAATGAAGCGAATAGTTCAAACTTAGACACTTCGGACGGACTCTAATAGTCCGATGTAAGGCGAAGGGTTATAGGAGGTTGAGTGATTTTACAAACTGTCTTTTGGCACACAAGTGTTATTTAAGCGAACTCCAACAGACAGAGAGCCGGCACTGTTTAGTAGCAATAATAACATTCTGTTGGACTGCAACATGTTACGAAGTTGAAAAATCACCTAAAGGTATGATGTGAAATAATCATTAAAACATCAGTCTTTACGGTTTTGCATTCAAACCCTTATCATTACTAGACTATCCACCGATGAAAAACATTTAACTTCTTTGATCGAAGCTTTTCCGACAGTATGGTCATTCTCCTCCATGGCAGATCTGGTTAAATCGCATGAGCAACGATCAAGACCCTTGTGGATCTACAGATACCTTTTGCAATTAGGATGTTTCAATAGACATTTATTGTCTTTGTAGTCTTAAGACGTCTTAAATTAAAACCAGTACAGAATAAATTAAATAAAACAAATGCTTTTTATGGCTAAATAAGTGGTAATTCATCCTGCTTGATGCTCAAAGGGTTTCGTGAACCAGTCGAAAACCGAAATGGGGGAGATTGTATAACTCTCGCATTCTTGAGATAAATGGATTCATTCATAAAAAGCAAATTCGTTACATATAGCAATTAAAAACCTTGTAAACAATGTACTGTAGTTTTTTCCTCGTTAGGAATAACAAGCGGTGCACATTTGCAAATTTGCACCGAGTCAACAGAAATTCAAAGCCGGACACGAAGGACTGGGTATAAATGTGTTCGTGCAGAAAGGTCTCTGAGACTTGTTGTTTTACATATTCCAAATGCGTGTATATTTCTTTCTCAGTCTCAGCAGGATTCCGCCAAGATGTCAACGAATTACGGAGTCAGTCGTAATCTGATGAAGTGTAGGACGTACCAGGGCAAGGATAGCCCAATCTATTTCCACATCGTATTTACATCTAGTCATTTTGCAGTTTAACTCCCGAATAATTCATCGGATAATGAACATGAATGAATCCCAGCAATGACGCCACAGCTGTACTGGGTTTCCAGGGCTTTTAAGCGGTGATTGGGGCACGAAATTCTGTATGGTAAGTCAATCAGTCAACCAATCCCATCCTTTTGCTGAAGGCAAATATGGAACATAGCAACAAAAGATGGGAATGCATTTCATCGACTGTGGTTTTTGACGAGGGTACTAATCATGATGAGTTGAATACCACTGAGATAGCTGACTAGCAACAGGTACATTTTGTTTTTAAATCCACGTAGTTTATTGCCTTGTGTCTCCATTGTTGGTATGTTTGAGACATTATGTCGCGGCTACTTTCAGATCAAACATTTTTATTGTAAGTTAAATTATCCATTTGGGCATTGATGTTCTGAATTGGTAAAATGACGTCAACTGGCGAATCCAGTCTTAGAATCCTCCTAACTGGCCCAAAATATGTACCGGGTTCCCCCTCAGGTACGTATCATGCATACTTATGTCTGAATGAGTCAGATGATTTTCAGTTGTTCAATCAGTTAACTAAGCTTACTTTGGCCTTCTGTTTATTGGCTATGATATTTGAAAGCATTGACTGAGCCATTCCTTTTTCTTTGGTAGGATAGATAAATGGAAGACCCGCTCTACCCAGGACACCTGGACAAGCATGTCTATGCTATCCAAGTTTGTAATCCAAAAGTGATACTCTAAATTACTTGAGCCATTCACCCAAAGTAATACTTTCAAGCTCAGGTGTAAGGGTTTCGAGTCCGAACCTAAAAGATCGCGATTCGAGTCGTGACAGGAAGACATAACGTACACACTGATGACGAGTCCGAAGTAAGGCAAACAGTTGTTTAGTGCCTTTTATCGGTCATTATAGATATTTCTAACGCATATCTAAAATCAAACTTTGGCACAAGATCATAACATCATAAACTTTTCCGTTCTGAATTTCCCGGATTGTGCATCACTTCATAAATTATTCCCTGATTCCCTGCCAACGCTTAAGCAGCATGGGATTCGTAACTTATTCTCATATGCCGGTTTAACGTTCTGGCAGATCGTATAATCGATTGGTCCAACAGACCAGCTACAACAAGGGACGTGAAGCTTGCCCAGCTGGAGCGAGCCGCTCACCTGGAGTCTTTTGAATGCTCAATGACGTTCGACTGCGGCTGAACTACAGGTGGCAACAAGGGCGTCACAAACTTTAAGAACCGTTGATCAGGCGTCTCGTGTCAGGTTGAGGAATCAAAGTTTTGCAAACCGTCGAAGTTTATCCAATCCCACAGTAATCTGTGTCAGAGGGTAACTTAGCTCTGTAAGGTCAGGGGTGAGAGAGTCAATACGATATGAAACGATGGAGTGATTGCACTGTAGATAAATAAATAAATATATTCAATTGGTGAGCAGTTAACGATCCTACAGAAACTGAAACACACATGAACAATCCATTGGGCTAATCCAAGTTTGATACTTTAAATATTCCGTAATTGTTCCTCATTTACGCTTTGTTCGGTGCTGAGGTAATAGAGAGAGAGGTGGGACAAATTCCGAGTTGATCTGGAGTAAGAAATCAAGGAACAAACAATGGCTGTTGAACATCCAGTGACTGGCGAAAATTATCCTGGAATTCATCTGATTCGCTTTCTCTAGGAAGTCATTACAGTAAGGTGGGCACAATTTTTGGAAATATCTCAACTCACGACCAGCTCTGTGGAAAGACTAAGGCATCTAAGTGATGGAGCTTTTATCATTTTTGACGGTCCGTAGTAGAGTGATCTAGAAGTGATATATAGAGAAAAATGGTTTTTCGTTCAAGCTTTCTGTTCATCTTTCGAAAGCCTACAACTGGAGTCCGATAATTATTTGTGCATTATATTATTTGGTTTAATCAGAGGGAACATAGTGAAATGGTTTCCTTAGGCAAGTTTGAAGAAAAAATCGTCTTTAGAGGAGCTCACTTAGGTTGAGTGAGCTATTCTAAAGAAAAGTCTCTCACTAATGAGACGCTTCCGCTTTGAACTGTTTATTTACCACGGTTTTTATATTTTGAATGATTATATATACGTATTCATTTTACACATCATTTTTGACGAAATCGGATCTAATTATGTAATAATTCTGCTTCTTATGCAAAAGTTTTCGAGGTCATTCTGTTTTTTATTTTCCAACCTGAAATGAGCTAAACTTGGACTGAGTACGGTTTTCCTCCGGAAATATATGATGATTGGAACTATTAAGCATCTATGTCGCGAAGAATGCGTTTGAAAAATTGCTTTATTCCACTATTAAATTATCTTCGTAATCAAGCGGCAAGTATTTCGTAATGCAGGGAAATCATACTGAAAGACATTTATGATATGGCAAACTTATTTCAAGAAGAGCTACGAGTTATAAAATTGTTCTTTGCACATAGCGGTTATCCGGAATGTTTAGTCAACAAAATGATTCAGTGCACAGAGAACTCTTTACAAAACACCGAGGTTAATAAAAAATCCGTGTACATTACTTTGCCGTTCAAAGGGGACACACTAGCTGAGATCACGCAAAAGAAATTATCTGACCCAATCGACAAAACCTTCTATGCATTTAAGCTTCGTGTGTTGCTCACGTTCAAGCCAATTATTTATTTGTGACTGAAGGACAAAGTTCCCGACTCTGAGGTCTCACTTTATGTCTACTCATTTACTGGTTCTTATGGGACAATGTAGGCAGGCCACACGGTCGGGCGATTGTCTGAACAGATTCACCAACACTACCTTGCGTGGTTGAACACTGGAACGATTTAGTCACTCATCTGTGCAGTGGTTTCATACCTAGCTGAAACAAATCACACTGTGTACGTGGTCGAGGCTTTCCGCAATCCGTATAAAATTCGTGGATGATTATCAAGACAGTTTCACTGTCCGATGCCAGAAGAAATGATGGGCTTTGGTCTGCACACCCCCCCTCTATGTGCAAACGCCGAAGCTTCCCTGGTCCACCCATCCCCCACACACCGTATCATGAGTAATCTCAAAGATCGAGGTAGACAAACAACCATGTGATTGTGGTGAATCCGATTTCCGGTCTCATGAAATATTTTCTGGTAATCTGTGATGTGATTTTATTTTATTTCCCACAGACAATTTTATTCCCAAGTGGTGATGTATAGTGAGATCTATTGGTATGAGTACGGATATCTGAAAACGAGCTTGTTCGCTACTCTGTTGTTTTACTTCAAGGTATTATAGAGCTCTGGCTTTTTAAGTATACAATAAGAAAACAATCGATAAATTTTTGACAATTCATCTCCCCTACCCAACCCATCAAGGGCAAGAAACAGTAGGTAGAACTTCTCGTATCGAGGTTTTCCTCGGTTATTAATCCCAACTGTTATTACTTATTTCTTTCAAGTCCCACAGATAATCCAGCCGGTTTGATCATCCACGATCTTGGCACCAGAGCTAGTGGATAAATACATCCCATTTTTGAGTGAAAAGTGCAAAACTTCAAGCAGTCGATAGGTTGCTCAGATGATATATGAAATACCGACAAAGTAAAGTTATTCTCCCTTCTTTCCATTACCGTTTCTTTCTAATTCTCCAGTCATCAGAACTCTTCGTGCCGTGTATTGTGTATAACTTTTGTAAGCAGTGAAGTTCATATTTCAGTTAAAAAACCATACACACTAACCGTCACAATGTACATTATCAACGGGGAGAAAAGTTTTTACAAGCATGGGAACATTTCATAATCCAAAGTTAAGACAAATTTCACTTATTATCCGCTCTTTGTTTATCAGTAGACGAGCAAGATACGGTATGGGTGAATTGCGGTATGCGTTGATTCGAGATAAAATTTGGCGGAATTGGGAGCGTGTTGAATGATGAGAACGACAACGTGTCAGTTATTCGTGTAATGGATGGTCAGGATCTGTGAGAATCCTCTTAGCAAATTTCACACAGGAAGTTACGTGATACTCTGAAAGCTTTACTGCTAATTCATTCACAGGAATATAAGAGACACGACTAATAATGGTTAAACCGTGGCGTAAGACTTGGAAATCCTGTTTGAGTAACCCAGGAAAAACAACTGGGGAACAGTAGAGTAAGATGAGGAAAACATACTGATAAACAAAGGTAGAAATAAATGACTTTGATGCGCGAAACTGGCTGAGCTTTGATATTTGAAATGAAAGGCGCCGCAGTCAACCAATACAGTTGTGGATGTGGGTTGACCAATGAAGATTGCTATCTATGGTTACACCAAGATATTTGACAAAGTTCACCCTGGATAAAAGATTGTTATTAATCACTGTGGGGTCTGTCGGATGTAGGGAGCGAGCAAAACTATGTAAACACTCAACAGGAGAATGACTGAATTTGATCAAGATTATCGGTGAAAGACCTTAGATTAGAGTAAGAAGAAATGGGTTGGCACAACGCGACATCACCTGCATATTTTAAAATTCGCGCGGGAGAAACACTGGGAATATCACAAATATGAGTGGAAAACACGTATAGGGTTGGCACAGCACCTTGGAGGACCCTGGCGTTGTTGATTGAGGGTTTTGATGTGGCCTTCCTACATCTAGTGGTTTGTCCCCTATCGGCAAAATAGTTGGATAACTAAGCTAACAACCGCTTGGGGCATTCAAACGATTCCAGTTTTTGTAACAACTTAGATCTAGGAATGGAATTAAATGCAAAAGATTAGTCCAGAAAAACACACCGAACAGACTTAACAGAGCTGTTCAACGATTTAGTGATGAAATGAATGAGGGTGGAGAATGCGTCCATGGTCGATCTATTAAGCTTGTGAGCAAACTGTAACGGATCACTGGGAATGTTTATAGACTACTGAAGGCGTTTGAGGATGGCGTTTTGAGTCAATTTAAGAGCTGAATATGTTGATACTATAGGGCAAAAACGTTTGGAGAGGATAGAAGATTTAGATGGTAGATTTAGATTGGTATGATTGTGATCGGCCTCCAACAGTCGCGGACAGTTGAAGAATTAAGAGATTCATTGACAATGGAGGTAATTGCCCCAGCTAGGGGAGCAGCACCAAATTTGAAGAGGACTGGATTTAAGTCATCTGAGCCTGCAACAGAAGACGATTGGCAACTTTTTAAAAGTCTTAACATATCACAATATGAGAGTGGTTTCACGTTACGAACATTTTATGACGAGTAGGCAGGAAGAATGTCTGATGTTTGGCGCAGGAATGCGGCATGGAGATCATCAGCATCCACATCCAGCTTCGACCATACTTTCTACCTTCCACAGAGAAGTCTTATACCTTGCCACAGGTGGTTGCTGTTTCCAGTCCTCAGAATTCGATCAGAGAATAATGCGTTCAATCTATTTACTCCAGCTTCGATAAGCCTGGACAAATACCTAACAGCTGAACCATTGTGAGACTTGTACGCACGTTCCTTTTTTCGTGGCAGCGACTTTAGTAGGGCAGAGTTTATCCTTCCGTTGGACACACAGAGACTTTGAACAGGACAGCAGTAATTAAAAATGGCTTTGATTGTTTCGGTGAATAGGGGGACACATGTGAACAGAGAAAATGATGAAAAACATAGGGAGGCCTGTCTGAGAGATTCATTCAAGTGAGAAGTTACGAAAACGAAATCTGATGTGCTCAGATCGGGAGAAAGATTTGTATGCACTGTGTGAATAAACTTTAGGTCGAACTAAGAGTAAGCAGTGGTCACTGGAAGAAATAGGAGCTTTTGGTGACAAAGAAAAGGATAGGGTGGTTGGTAATTACTCTGTCCAGTGTAGAATTACCTCTTGTGGGAGAATGACAGAGATCTGTCATACCCAATGATAAAAGTGGATAAGTGCTAGTATGGTTGAAGTCACCAACGATTATGTGCTGGTTAACATCTAAAAGTGGGGCAATACAAGGTATGAACGAATCGAAAAATGACGTACGATCGGATTGTGTACAGGAGGGAGCTATATACAAGTTAGTCAAAATTGTGTGAGTAAAACGGGAAAATCTAGGGTGACACTGTATCGCTGGGCACTCAGTACCTTTTGAGCAGTACTGATAAACAACATGAGCTTGCCAAACCAGGAAATGTTGACATATGTGGCAACACCCCCTCCGGTCTTTTTTTCCTCCGGTTCCACGCTCCTGCCGGTAAAAACTTAAAAACCGTCTATTGACACTTGAGAGTCATCTACGTCCTTATTCAACCAGGATTCTTCAACACAGACTGTACACGTGTTCGTATGAATTCTTGATCAGAAGACACTAGTCAAATCCGACATTTTGGGAACCAGGGACCGAGTGTTGGTGCTGATCAATAACAGAGGTGTTCAATTACGAGCAACTTGCCATCCTGCACGCTTGCGTTTTTCGGCCCAGCCTGGACAGTGAGAAAATGGAGTCGCACAAACCGCTGAACCATCACAGCATGTCCTGGCACGTTTGAAACAAATAATATCATCGCGTGAGTAACGACGGCGCATGATGGTGAGTGAAAAGGTGAAAATTCCCACAATGTGACGGAGAGCGTGCAAGTGTAGCGCAGCCAATCGAAGGGCGCGCTAACCAGTGTGTTATCGCTCGTGAGTCTACTTGAGGGTGATCTACGCTGTCTTATAACTCCCATTAGGAAAAAAGAAAAAAACAGTTGATGAGATTGCCACAGCTATCTCAAAGTTCTTCCATGACACGTCAAAATACAGAGACTTTGGTATCTCTGTAATGTACGCAAAATAGTTCCGGAATACGGCATCATTCACTTGAAACAGGTGATACGAAAGCCTATAAATAACAAGATGGCCATTTTATATCAACCTGTGCACCATGTGTCTAAAACCAAATGCGCGGTTTAGCGCCACTGAGAATCCAGTCATATTCACGAAACCATTTAGATTCTCAGAATCCTTGTGTATTCGACTGTTTTTGCAAGATATCAAATTGACTTCATAAATCACGGATTCTAATTGTGGATCACTATTACTGTCACATAAGTCTAATAAGTGAAGGGAAATCATGGGCCGATACTAACTGTGATTCTATCCAAATTTGTCATTGTATTGATAAGAAATGAATGCAGTATTCTCAGAATTGGTTTTTATGCTTCAGTCAAACTGATCTTAAACAAACTCCACCCGAGTCTAAGCACACGAAAAATTCATCTCTCCATCCAAAGATGGTGAATGACACCGATGGAAAGGCACTCAAGGTATTGTTAGTATGCTCCGACAACACCACTTACACAACCTTAGTCACCCTGACACACACACACACATAACATCTCGCCCACTGTCTGTACTCTATATTGTCCTATTCGGAATAAATTCGGACCATCCGAAATCAACAACATGTTGTTGACTAAATAATTGTTTTATGTGGTGAACTTCGTCGGGTAAAGAGAAGACGAAGCAAGAACTGAAAAGCTGGGAAGTACTACAAAACTGGTTCGACCTGATCAGGTCTAATCAACAGTTACGCAAGTCGGCCTACTATCGACGAGTATCTCTTGATATGAACCGCATGCAAAGGCACACAAGCGCAGGTAATCGCACAAACACACGCTAGCAATTGCGAGAACTTGAGTAATTATGATAGCGTTGAGGTGAATTGTCAGTCATTCACTTTGATTGATTCAAATAATCCTGTTCCTCGTTGATGAAACAGAAGCATAGTCACATATTCACTCACGAAAACAGAACAGGGGGAACTGCAAACCGAACACCTGAAAGTGAAACCGACAACTGAATGCAAAAGAATTTTGTTTTTCAAGGCCAACAGCGAACAATGAACGAATGTTATGATCTTCTTCGGACTCATCAGAAGCGCGTTCTATGTTTGGTAGCCCTCGTTGGCCATTGTAGAAACATTCCATCGCATCACTGACATGTGGGGTATCAATCAGCTCCCGAGGAGTAAGACTCACGAATGATCACCAATCGCAGATGTTGGGGTATGTGAAACACTTGTTCAGNTCAGATATACAATGTCATGAGTAATTGTGGTGATCCAGGCCAGCGAGATGACGCATACCCAAGAGCGATATGTTATGGTTTTAGAACAATCTTCACGGGTGACGTCAGCGAAGCGCTTGCATGCCACAACTTCTGGACTTCATACCATAGGTCAATCGTACCAGCCAATCAGAAAACATGCGGCGTAGACAGAAGCTGAACAAAGTCAGAAATACTGGAACGCGATTGGCAGACGCCCGGATGACCAATGAGTTTGTTTTGTACATACTAGTTGATCCCCCTTATTTCTTTCAATAAACGAACTACTATTCCTGCGACCTTTTCCTCCTCTGTTACGTGGGATATTGCGTGCAAGCGCCCGTGCAGCCCAGTACTTACGTGACGTCCGTGACTGCTAATCAGTGATTTGTATTCCTTGATTCGTATTTCGCGTACATTGTGCGCTATTACGTTTATTACTACAATTACTACAGTTAGCTTCCGAAGTATAAGTTCACTCGTGGGGAAGTAACGATCTCCCGAGGAGTGAAACCCACACCGAACATCCTGTGAAAAACCGAATGGACTAATCAAAACATTGACCATCTAAACAAGTTCATTATATTTCTATGAACCATAACTTGACTAAACACAAGCATTTTTTTGTTCATGATGATGAATCTTTTGATTACTTGGGATAAGATGAGGATTAGGCACCGGTTACTGATGTTAAGCTTAGTTGGATTGTTAATGCAAATGTGGAGAGATCACCGCCTTCAGTACAGTCTCGTAGCCCAGCTAGTACAACGTGCGCTGTACGAAAGCGTCGGCGGCGTCCAAGCGTGGAATCAAATCGAACAGATGTTGCTGAAATTTTCACAATTCACACATGATGCATAAATCTGCCAAAAAGCACAAATTGAATAAGTTTAATTTATCGGTAAATGAACACTTTGCTTAAGGCAATTTTCATTGTGTTGTGTATTAAGGTGGTCTCTATTATCCGGTTGCCGATCACTAGAGGGTATTATTTTGATCAGTTTACTATTACTTGCTCTATCCCAGTCTTGTCCCCGAACTACTCAGAATTCAGCAATGGAAAACTTGATCCAGAAAGTAACAATAACAATATAGTCATATGGTCGTATAATATGACTGACTGCGATGCGATAATGTGAACGTGATTGATGCAGCGGGAGAATAACAAAGCGCAGGAAACCTCAAAACAGACCATTATTTTTTCCTATCAACATCCTACACAGTTTTGTGCAAACACACGACTAATTAGTCGCTTCCAGTGGTTGAACAAAAACCACTTTGATTGATCACCGGGGCTGGCAATTCCTCGGGTACTGAACGTAATGTCTGGCTGTGAAAGTTTGCCAAATCATGACATGGAAAAGAATGATGTGCCCATATCTGTCCTACAATGGAGATGGAGGCGGTTATAATGTCCAAATACCGAAGAAGATAGAGCGCAATCATTAATATCCGTATGTCGATCGGTGTTCATGAGAGAAAGGGACGACAGTAAGGTGGATGAGAGAGTTACAAAAAGGGTTGTGACGACTTTGTGAGACCAGAGTGCGACTGTCAGGGATTTCAAATAGAATGAATTCACTGAAGATAACACTAATCTA
>UZAN01041552.1:17335-38238 GCA_900618425.1 Echinostoma caproni
TATGCCTTATCTCTCTATCACTCTTTGGAAGGAAATGAACCCATTACTTTTTACCGTTTTAAGGACCCCCAATGAGAGCATATTTGCCCGAATGAAAATGCGAATACCGCCCAGCAATAATGTATGAGGCACAGCTGTTCTCGCGGCACAACGGACGTCCCCTATTCAACAGTACGTCCGAATAAGGTCGCATTTTGACATAGATGCGTGTGCACGCACAGCAGAGGTCAAGGTCATAAAAACACATGTGTGTGTACGGTGTGTTCCGTTGTTCACGCGCGGAATGGCGAGCGAAACGTGAATCGATCTGGAGTGGATTGTCTGTTGATCAGTCAAATGTTCTTATTGTGNGACGCGTTCAGTAGTCTCCGCGCCGGATTCACTGCATTACACTTCTGGTGATCATATATACATATATATTCTCACAATAACCTTGTCTACAACAGCGGGTGACTTTTGGATAGACAGCTATTTCAGAGCCAGTCCATTACAAAATTAATGCTGTGATTCAATGTTTTGTAAGTGGGTTTGATGTTACGAACCGCAACAAACGTGACTTGATCGTCTTTACAGAATATTTCATAATGATTAGTATGTGAATGACTGGACAAGATTGCCCTGTAAGCACACGACCTGTTTCGCGATTCTTGCCGCTCGTCAGGCATGCGTATCCGGTAATCTTTTGTCAGTTCGTTCCTATACCTTTCCTGGGTACAACTATATAAATGAACTACAAGTATACAAGTACACATGAAGGATTGCCCAGTGAGAACATCGCAACAAACCACGCCAAAAAAGCCATGTCCGCGTGTGTGATATGGACAAGTGAGAGATGCAGAACATCCAACTACCAATTTGGAAATTGTTTTCTTTTCGATCAACGGCTCTTGGTAATATCCCCGGCTGACATTTCTGAGGATAAAAACAAGCACACGTAGCCAATTGGTGCGGCTCCAGAAAAACAAGGAATTAATAAGTCTGGGCAAAATCATTTCGGACTGTGCGTTGCATTAGTAAGATCTGGTTTGGATCAGACAACTTTCTATATCATTTCAGTTTTTTCGAAATGTGAAGATGAGTGATGCTGTTTTTCTAGTACAGCTTCTACTAAGTCACATGCAGATGTTGGTGAAAGAGCACCCCGATTATACGGCGTCATCCTAGTTACCGTTTTGTTGTGCAGGCACACGGTGGGAAGCGAGTGAAAGGCCAATTAAGAACAGTAGAATGTGAATGAAAGACGCTAAACCGAATGAATCATCCAAATGGTAAAACTAAATCAATTCAACCCAGCGTCATCTAGCCCAAATTTTGGATTGCGATTCAAATGCCATATTGACATTATTCAGTACCAGAGAGTTCGCGATAACACGTGATCCTGTTTCAGCCCATGATTGCCACGCAGTTACATTCCGCCCTTTCTCTCGCTCACTGTTTTATTACTCTTTATGGGAGATGGAGAAGAGAAGGAAATAAAAGCGATACAATAATTTTTGGTTTATCGGTCATTATATATAGTGAAAATGAAGCTGTTTATTTTGTGTTACATTATTTTCGAATCGCCGGAATCAGAATGTTTCACTTCAACATTTTCCTTTCTGTGGTTTTTTGTTTGATCCTCAAAAGCGGAAAAATTATAACAGAAAGAAAATTGGTAAACCAGAAACCATGCAATGATTTTGTTATTGGATGAAGCCATGGTTCGCAGGCTACTTTTGGTAGAACTGATGGATAAATGGTGCACAGTCTAATGGATTTGATCCTTTCCCTCTAAGTGTTTGTTTATTATTACATATCGGGATAAACCACATGCTATCATAGTTATAGTGTACGCCTCGCTGAGGAGTAAACACGATGCAATCGCTGGGAAGAATGTGTACACTGTGAGCACCATTGAGCTCCAAAATGCCACGAAAGTACAACCAGATAGGATTTGAAAAATGGCAAAATTACCATTCACTTCTGTTTAATCACTTTCATTTGGATCGAATTTCGGACGTAACCTTATTTTATTGACTTTATTCATATTTGTATGGCACCAACGCCCCCACCTTCCACCACCGCATCATAAAGGTTACAATTCGCCTGTTCCACATCTATCGTCTACGCACACAGTGAGGGATACTGAGGTTTACCAAGGAAACGAATGCCTTGGTACCAAAGAGAAAGCGTACCTGACAGCATGCATCAACTTCTAAACGCTTCTGCCTCTCGGTCCAAGTTAGGATTCGATTTTATCTGGCACAATCACAGTTCAGCGGATCTGTTTTCGAGCGAGTTGAATTGGCAAAGTTTTACATGATAAACGACAGAAGCAATAAACCCATCACATTATCTGGTAATAGAACGACTGCGCAACAATAAAAACGGCTAGCTCGGAGCGCTCAGATGGAAGTATAGTTAGCAAATACATGCTAAAAGAACAGGTAGTTCAGTGAGAGAAATAATATGAAGGGAGGAAATTGATCCTTAACGGAATGCACAAGAGCAGAGAACCAAATACGATTTGAGATTTCTGCCGCTATGGATTATTTTCGCAAAGGTACTTCTCTGCGAACTATGTATCGCGCTCTTTGTACATTTCTGTGCTTACTTGCTTGGTTGGAACTCCCCAATCACACTTCGCCAAACGCTTCTTTGAACAAACGTTCATGTTTGTGAAATGTTCCAACCCAGTCAGAACCCTGGAGGTTAGAGCTGAGACGAGCGAGGCATGATACCCGTAATACGCTCGTAAAGATGGGTTTTGCTGTATCGTGTATATTCAAGATGAGAAACGGTTTTGCCCGGTGGCCTAGTGGGTAGCATGCTTGAGTTCTTCCCATGAAATCCTGGGTTCGATCCCCAGTTTGATCGATGGATTAGCACTGCTGATAACACTCAACCAGGTCGAAACGTCTGTACAGTTCTCGCTTTCTGTTCTATACACAACGAATTTCCCCTTGAAACATGTACATTTGTTCAAAGAAGCGTTTGGCGGAATGTGATTAGGAAGCTCCAACTTAGCAAGTAGGCCCAGAGATGTATAAAGAGCGGCGGTACATAGTTCGCAGAGATGTGCCTGTGTAAAAATAATCCATAGCGGCAGAAACGTCAACTCGCGTTTGGTTCTCTGCTCTTGCACATTCGGTTAAGGATCAATTTCCTCCCTTCCTATTTTCCCCTCACTGAACTACAATTTCGTATTTTGCACTCCACATAAATGTATCTTTACTACAATCCGGATTTCCTGTTTTATCCAAAACGTGTCTGCCTTTCATTTCAAAAATGACATTTACTATGCAACGCTTTGCCTTGCAGGTTTACCTTTATTACCGACCCACGGACTATCTGTCTGCCAGTGTTTCCTCGCCACACCGTGTTCCGGTTGAATCGTCACCTTACGGTCGTCCCCTGGCCGTCGACTATCGCGCTCAAAGCCTCGTATCGTCTCGAGCTGTGAGAATACAAGCCAAAGGAAATCCTGTCTGTTCAATCCGATACGCTGCGAGAACCCGGAGTATGTTCGACTTACAGTTATAATTACTTCCAATTTCCTTGCTAATGATAGCTTAGTATCATGTGTTGAATCCCTCATCACGATTTTATGCTTTTAATTGGTACTATTGGGTTTCGCGCATAGTTCGGTCGATGGCCATATTGGTTTTCGTACTTCTGTTCGTCGTTTTTTTTCATCTTGCCCCGTGGTACTTTCAGATGCACTCTGAATCTATCATCATCATCTATCATTTTATGGTTTCAGAATCTCCAGAATTGTTCACCGTGGTGTGGTTCACGTTTCGAGGACATTCAAACCAGTGAAGAAAGCGGTATCTTCTCAAAACGTTATATTATCCATCTTTTATGGATGATAGTGATGATTTCAAACAACAAGCCGTAGAATTTCGGAAACGTGCCGATTGAGAATAGACCTCTGGTACCACCAACAAAATGTTCAGTTATCTGCGAGAGCACCATCCTAATTTACCCAGGAACTTCAGAGCACTCTTGCAGAATCCCGGTGATTCGCTCATTCCTATGAATTTGTATATTGCCCCTTCTTGTTCATTTGATGTTCTTACTGAATTTTATGACGCACGTTGAACTATATTGTTTGAGTACGTAGATACCTCAATTCATATTACTTGTGGTTAATTTAACAATTCTGATATCCGTTTCCTAACCACTTTATGTTTTCGAAACACCTTTCACATTTCCCACCAGATTTAACGCATATCTGGATTAACGTTTGTTCAAAGTTCCTCGTCTGATTTGTGTAGAATGCTATTCCCACCCCCATTAGGGACTTTCGACCATTCAGTGTTGAAATTTTCCCCTACCATTTTAGTAGAACCAACCGCCATCTCTGGACTTGAATTCGTGATCACAGGCTTCAAATCAGGCAGCGTTCTACAGTAAACCTCATGAGACTAAGATCGCTCACTCCGACCTTACTGTAGTTTCAAATTCTAACCCTTCCGTTTTCTGTGACCTATAAGCCCAGACATTTTTGTGATATTGATTATGCCTCAGAAACCATCCATACGCACTCCGGTCGATTCTCCTCCGCGCACTTCAAACAACTTCGTCGTAGAAAGCTGTGTGCCTTCAGAATGCATAAAACAATGAGGTGCGCGCTCTTTCTAAATCCATCAAGGGTGAACTTCGCAGGCTCATCTTTTTGTATGCTCGTGCTCAGCTCGAAAACAAAGACAGCCATGAGATCTGGCAAACCCTCAGGCGAATTCCGGGAGTTAAATCCTCACATCATGCACCTGAGGCCGAGACTATAGTGGGTCTGAATCAGAGCTTCATCAACACCGGAACCGTACTCGCTGTCCTACACAATGCAAGTGACATGAAAATGACCGATCCTGTTGCGGGCATTGATTCTCCATAAATTTATGAAGAACTGATTCGACTAAATACTTGCAAGTCTAGTCGTCCTGAGGGAGCCTCATCTTTTGTCTCAAAGTAATTTGCTGCCTTCCTTTCCCCATACTGTGTGGACTTTTCAACGATTATCTTTCGCAGCAAAGTATTCCCAACTGCAGATGAGTAGCTCGAATCATCCGCTGTTTGCACTTCAGTTGTTTTGAAGGTTTTGAGAGGCTCCAGGTTGAAATTTTACCAACACTGCTCAAGATGGATGGCGATTCACAGCAGTTTGCATACACCCATCCCCGCGGCACTCTGGATACTTTCGTTTATCTCTGTCACTTTGTTTCATCCATCCCTTATAACAAAATTAAGGCTGTCTGCATATGTTTTCTAGACGGCGGTGGCCAAGTGGTTAGGTTACCAAATTAAGACCTGGGATTCCCGCCGCCTGTATTCCCAGACAGCCTTCGTATGGCCGCAGTCCTCCTTTGTGAATGTTGTCTGTACATTTGTGTATTCAATAAATAAAAAAAGAAGTAAAAAGACATTTTTAGACTATAATGATGCCTCCAACACGAATGATAAGCAAATGTTGCGAAATACCCTCTCTCCTAGATTTCAACCTCACATTATTGAACTCTTGGTCAGCTAGTTCTCCAGCCGTCCGCAGTTCAAATGCTACAAAGACCGTACGTCTTCAATGCTGTCCTCTTGACAAAGCGTACAGTAGGGCGATATTTTATGCCTTTTCTATTTTCTGCTTACCTTTCTTCTATGCCTGCGAGCGATTCCCCTCTACTTATTGAGTATGCTAAAGATATAATATTTGGACCTTCCTACCCCAACCCATCATCTCACACCAATCTACAAAATGGCACGGCAGAAATAGTGGAGTGGTCTCAAAAAGGAACCTCCGTATGAACCCACAAAAATTCAATGATAATTTTCTCTCTTTTAAAATGTCGAAAGTATGATGAACTGAGAGATGCCAATTCTCCTATATCTGTCTTAAATGCCTAGATGAAACTACCACCCTCTATTCAACACCTTGGTGTTATTTTCAACCGACACCTCACCTGGTATGACCATGTCATTACTGTTTTTATGGTCAGGAGGCTTACGTTTTATGTTGTACGTCTTAAATCATTTGTTATCCCAAATCATCTCACAAGGCGTTTTGTTTTTGCTTGCCTTTTGCCCCGCTGGCTTCATGGGTCCCGTGTTATCTTCCCCAGTATTTTTACTAAGGACCAAAAACTCATTTCCCAATCCTTTAACATTTTATCGGTTTACAGTAATTCAGATACCGCGGGAACTGCTGATACAGTATATTGTAACAAACCACTTCAAGGCCTGTACAACATTCTCCAAGAACTTTCTATCTGATTGTTCCCATCCCCTGTCTCCTGCCCTTAGTTCTCGTTCACCCACTGGTTCAATCTATAAACTGATAGAGGAACGCACTGGATCTTACAGGCGCTCAATTGTCCCGTATCTCACCAGATTTCTCACAAATTATGATCTCGTTGTAGAAAATCTGCGCGAAATAGGAATCTAAACTGATGGTAAAACCATGGTATGCCATTGGTTTTGTGTTTTTCTTGTTTGCCGTTTTACCCTCTTTCCAACTGTTAGACATGTTGTGGTTATGTGATTGCTAAATATCCACCCTTTTGGATAAATAAAGTGACTCCATGACCAGACTTGTACACATCGATATTTTGTAGACGTACTCGTTTAAGATAGCACCTTTCACATTGATCAAGATGTGATCGATGATGAATACATCCACAAAAAGGGTTTAATAGGATGTGTGAGCCAAAGGGCACAACCGAATTCAAAGCCCCTGCTCAGTATAGTACCTACATACATGCATACTGTTAGGGATGCCAATGGTCAGCAGGTGAACAGACGGAGCCATTGACCTTGACCTCAAGTGATGTTATGATTGTCGCTCTTGTCATGTGATTTAGTTTCTGACGCATTCATTCGAACATACACTGATCTCACAGACGGCCACTGTTCTTCCTCTCGCTCTTGGCAATCTAGGAAGGTAACACATACCTACAGATGATGATCAGACTTGTGCGAGAGGAATGGTTAGCTGCCTCGATAGTTGTCGTCAGTGATTTGCGGTGGTATTAGGGGTAACTGAGAAATTCTGTTGGATAGTCAAGTTAGGGGACTTCTTGCAAAAGTGACTGCCTCCAATGCTCCAAAACGATGAGAAACAAAGAGAACATGATCGAGATTAATATACAATACCTGCATCAAGTCTATGAATCACTTTGATGAATAAATTTTCTATATATATATATATATATATGATTCACTAGCAATCGAGAAATCGTACATTTCAATGGCATTCGGCCAACAGAAGCTGTTACATAAGTGGATATTCATATCATATTCACTCCCGTGAATGAAGCTGGAAGCACTAATCATTGGGAGAAACAAATATGCTTAAAGTCACGGTGTTGCACCAGTTTGGTCAATACCTGTACATGCCGGAAGTCCGAAATCACCTACAATATGTGGGAATACACAACAAACCATCCGGCAAACCGCCCTCTCACTTCCAATGATTCAAGCTAAATCTGACATCCTATCAAGGGCACGGATAGCACATTGCAACATTGAACAGGGATGAAAACGTCATCGTCCCGCTGACAAAACGTTAGTTGGTATGATCAATGTGTTTATGGTGAAAAGGCTCAAAACCCGCTTCAAGACCCGAATAAGTGACACTAAACGGATGCAGACAAGCCATTCACCCACCGCAAAACCGAAAAGCAAAATCAACCGCAATGGCTTGACTGGGGGAATCGCACCAAATAACCAAAGAAGACTACCACTGGAGAATGCAAGTTTAAACATTCTTTATTGCATATTTATACGAACTACCAACGGTGCGCCATGAAGAACGTCCACTGAGACTCACTTTCTCTCTACCAAGATAGGACACACAGACTACTAAAAGAACTACGATAACTAATGAAACTGCTCATCGTCAAACACGAACATAGCATAACAAACTGGAATTAGTATCTGAATAAGCTAGTGGGGCCTTATGAGATTTTCCACTCTGAGTCCCGGGACTAAGTCCACTGCTTTCTAGTAGCGAACTGTAGGTCCTCGTGACAATGGAGTTAACACTGTTTGCTGCTCATCACATAAGGGTGTGTTATAAAAAATGTGTATTTTTAAATAATCATTATTCATTTCGACCGAATTGTACATGACAACATCCACATTGCCCGAGTCGGTAGATAAGCGTCTATAAAACCCACCACCAAAACCAGCCTCCACATGTTAACTAGTGAAACAAAGCGTAAAAGCGTACTTTCTATTCAACGGTGACAACAATGAACAACTCAAATGGAGGCCAATGACATCGATAATTTGGAGATTCATATCCGGGGACTTAATGGTGAATAATCAAACCGAAACATTGGCTCTGATGCGTTGATGATACACTGATCATATCTACGAGGGCGGGTCCAAAACGAACACGCAGCATCACTAAATCTTCAGCGAAATCAAGATTATGATGGAGAAAGACAGGCGTAACAAACTAGCATTTTTGAACATCTTGGTGGCCAGAAAGGCATCGGGAATCCTGGAGAAAACAATCGACGGATCAAATCTTAAAGTTTAAAATTATTTATTATTACAAATAAAGGATCGAACACCTCCATAAAAGACGACAATGGAATTAAAGATCCTAATCCAGACGGAAACCTCCTCTTGAATTCATGCTAGTTCAAGGGTTAACTGGATTGAGAACAATGGGGACATGGGAGCAAAAATCATATAGAGAAACGGATAGAAGCAGAACATCATCATACCACGGCCTCTACTAAGGTAGTCCCATTCTTTGACACAAGCAGTCACCGGAATTTTGGGCAATGGAATATTTGAGCATATTAGGAGTGATATCCTCATTCGAAGGGTTTACGAAGTGACTAGCTGGACATGGGCTCGCAACAGATCGCGAACTCGAATCAGTGCCTCATTTTCTGAGAAGAAGGTTCCACAAGTAAACGATTCTCCTTGAATTGAAGAATGAGTAGCAAAACAACCCACAATAGTGCCCCAATGAAAAGAAACGCGCATAGCAAACCTATTTTTATATTCCCTTCACTTTTTGTACGGCGAAGGTCGTCCGCCAACCCCAAGCTGGTGAACGCATACATAACAATAAGTACACGGTTTTAAGCATGAAACATTTTTATCTCATTAAAAAAGGTTTTACTATATGATTTCCTCGTATTCCTGGTATTCAACTTACTTTCGACGAAGGGTTTTCGATTAAGTTCCACATCACAAAATCCGTTTGTTTACGGATATCGGCAGACCATTGTTGAAAACAGTTCTATTGTCCTCACCTTCCCCATTTAGCTTCATAATAAAAGTAGTGAAAGTTTTTACCATTCCAAACCCCAAAGATTACCTGCCACTTCATACCTTTTCAACTTTAAGTGAATCGGTTGTAATTTCAAGTGAATCCATCAGATAGCATTTAATGGGAACCCCACAAGATGATTGATGTTTCAGCCGTCAAACGTCACCGATTGGACTGGGTCTGTCTAAACCCCGTCCAGTCGGAATGAATTCACTTCTCCGAAACCAAACAAAAGTACTTTTTGAGTGAGTTACCGAGCGAGGATGAAATTTTCCCTGGGATGAGCTGTTCGTCCCCTCTCCCCCCGACCCACCCTGAAACGTTATGTCCGTGATCGTTGTTCGAGTATGTGTTGTAGACGCGAATGAACGAACCCGGCGCTGATTGACCTCTGTCGGTCGGATAAAGAAGCAAATCATGTCAAGATGGATCGATAAATCGGTCACCATGCCCAGACGTGAATGAATGAATGAATCAGTACATGAGTGGATGCACTCTAGGCCCAGAATATCCTAGTGGGTATACCCCACTGGGGCCGTGATTCCCTCAAATAACACCGGTTCTTCTGAAGTAAATGCGATTGTCTACGTACTTCTGGCATTGAAAGGCATATTTCAGATGATCTTTAATAATGGTACAAGGATACAGTGAAAGAATTCAAAGTATTTTACCTGAATAGTAAGATCAAATTCGAACCTATTCACTAGCTAACAGTAATCACATTTTTCTGTCATTCTCGGGTTGACTGTTACATTCGATCCACGATGCCAATGGCACCAATCACTCGCCACACAGATCAAAGATGACCCCTTAGTCTGCAATGAAAATAACTCCAACTGTTGGTGATTATTTTGACTAAACTGGAATAAACCTCAGTAGTTGATAGTTTGTAACGTTTGCATCCCAACGAAAAACAAAATATCAACCTACGCAAACTAGTCTGCTGGTTTTACATGATCGTTTGGTTTTAACAATGCGTGAACTGCCTGCCTTAATTTGCCTTCAATCATCATGTGTCCTGGAAACACTGCCTAGCGATAGACTGCTTCAGTATGAAATTATCCACAAACACAAAGCGGAAAACCTGCCTACTGTAATTGTAAATGTGCTCTAAATTCTACGAAATTTCTCAAGTACCCAGCTCATTGACTTCTACAATGACAGAACTTCCTGACTTACATCTCCCCTTCACAAAAACTTTAAGTGAATAAGACAAAGAATTAACGATTATAGGTAATAAAAATCAAGCATTTTGATCGCTCGTATCAAGACCGAAAGAAAACATATGCCATGAGGTGTTAACATTTCGTTCAATCTTCTGAATCGCTGACGTAAAACAAACAAGCACATTTATAGCACGTTGGATTTGTAAATCTCAATGAACGGACATGTCAGCAAACAGAAAGACGTATATTCAGAGGACCACCAAAGATACCCGAAACGAGAATACCTACATAGGAGACCGAATTTATTCGAGCACCATTCATATTTTCCAAGGGTTTTGTTCTCTCTGGTCGCATCGGAAACCTTGGAATCCGAAAGATACGTTTAACTAATCGAATATTTTGTCGGAAATCTCAGTGAATCCCTATCACAAGTATGCCATTGACCTGCATTCTCCGGTGACGAAAAGGCCTCTTTGTGAATCCATTGATTATTAGGCCTCATTTTTTACGTATAATTTTAACGCCTGTAAATGTCTTCATTTTGTTTCATTCGAATATTCTACTCAGATGATTTTGTTGGAAAAATCTTCGAACACATTGTTGATGTGGTCAAGGAAAGTCACCTGGGTGATGAATTATTATCGAGAAGATAGTGGATGATGATCTGACAAATTTTGCTTCGTACTTACATTCTGTCCAAAATGGTATTTACTTGTTTATCCCAGAATTGTAATTTATTCCGTTCTCTAACCACGTGATTCCCAGTTCGATTGCAAGGCATCTTCTGGTAATCGGTTTGCGGGTCAAGCTGCCTGATTCGTTCAAAGTGATGCTACATAAAGCTATGCCCCAAACTGTAGACGCTTAACGGAGTCGCGCCAGATATAACACAAATTTACCCCCCCCACACACACACACATACCTCGTGTGTGTGGTTGTGTGTGCAAAAATCAGTTGATCCGAAAACATCAATCTGCCCGGACGGTCATTAGATAACTCTTCATCCATCCTAATTGAAATATCAGTCAATCATGCCCCAACCCAGTGTCGTTTTCATTCCAACACTATACACACAGGCGATTGCTGTTTTTTTCAATCGGAGAGTGACAATAATCAGGCACGTGAATCTCGTCATACCTGCAAACCATCTGTGCTCACAAATCGTTTAGGCATCCATATCTTATATAAATAATAAGGTTGTCCGTCGACAACAACTTACCGGACTTTTTCGAATGTTTGAAATGAACTTTGCTGAACAGCATGGTTAATTCCACCAGAATAAACTCCACTAATTCTCACTCTCACGTCTGCCGTTTGAATGTGTGTGTGTGTGTGTTGTGTTTCTGTGTATCACGATCCGAGAATCGAGAAACTCAAAACCACGGATTTGTCACGGTTCATTGGGCCCTTAAGCAAAAGCAACGACAACAACCGCACCAACAATCGAGCTCGTCAGCTAACCATCTGACGCACTTCAACCGCTTAGCCTGATCGGCCTCGATTAGCGACAGTCTCTCGACCAGGGCGGATTCGCATCAGCAACGGACCAATCAGGTTAAGCGCTGTTTTTTTCGGTTTGTTTGCTCGTTAAACATCCCATTCCGCACAAAAACACAATATACACATATTCAGACGCGGCACGGTGCGTCCCACACATGCACAACATGAAAATAGTCTTCTTGACGCTTGTGCAACAGGAATCTGCCACACAAATTCGCAACACCGTCTGTGTCGTCGTGGTTGTCCGTCCGCACGCGTGCGTGCGTGTGTCCACATTATCATATGTGCTGCTGCAACTGGTGGTGTGTGTGGCTGATGTGCCCCAACGTTTGGTGCCGTGCGTGACTGACTGACTGACTTAGGCTTCCACATATCCCATCTTAGCGAAAAACTGATTGTCAAGAATAATTAACAGAGTGGATTGGTCTGTCCCAATGGGCAACGCACATGTCACATGACCGATTGGTAATCTTGCGATTGCAAACATACCAACCTTGCACACACGTACGCACGCATGTGTGCACGTACCCCACCAGATATTCGCTGGAAAATTGTCTAACCTCTTCGGGAATTGATTCACCATGTGGTTTGATCGAGTTTGTGCCACTTCCTCAGACCATAATGGATTTGACCAACGGACGGANCGCACTCACTCGAACACGCACACCAACAAGCCGGAAAGTGCACAATTATTGCACGGGAAATTCATTCAAGTTGAACCAATTCCTTTTCATAAAAGTCAGTTTCAAGCGAATCGGGATGACAAAATGAACCGCAGAGGGTAGAATGAAAGATACTGATGATATGGTACCACGGCTGTCTGACTCACCATCTGCCCGTCTGTATGTCCGTCCCACTCCCAATCCCGCCTTTCTATCCATTTAACCGTACATTCACCAATCCAACTACCGTCTACCTTCCTCCATAGCTGCTTGCCTATTTATGGCCCCATATCATCCTAATCACGACCGGAGGACGAGCCGACTTCAGGGTGCAANCTCCTACATCGTTTACCTCAATAATTAGTCCGAAGGCGATCGCTTTTGGATAACCAGTAGGACAATAAAACAAGACCAGCATATAAGGTTAGAACCAAATAATAAATAAAAATCAAAGTTGTTCCACACGACTGGAAAGCAAGAGACTAAACATACAGGGAACGAATTAATCTGCATACACTTCAGCTTTTCCTAAAAACGTTGGATTCCGCTTATTCTCGCCAACTTGCACGGACACGAAAGAGTTAACCGGATGAGATGTCGCAACTATTCGATGCAATATCAAGACTGATTATATCGGAATCTTGATGATATGTGACAAACATTGTAAAAATATTCCAGTGCCCCTATCGTACTGTGGTCAAAGGGACTAAGCACAAACTCAAACTCCTCACCATCTTACCCAAGCGAAGCTTGTACCACATGGTGGTGGAATGGATAGTTCACAATATTGAAAAATAAAAATGTCAGTACTCTGAACAGACCTACTGTAGAAGAGGGAATGGAAAGATACACTCAAAACGAAACAGTTTTTTTTAATTCTGTGCTTTAGGTGAGACAAGGTATATGTTCCATTGTTTGACTATTCTCCGGGAACAAGGGCGAACTCAATCCAGAAATTCAGTAGATGCAACGGCCATTTGGATCAGCATGTAGACAAATGGCTGTAAGTCTCCAAGATACACCGTATTGGAAACACGTCCAGCTGTACCGTTCTTTAAATGAATGGAAGTACAAACTCCAGATCTAAACAAAGTGGAAGAAGATAAGCAGACCTTTAGGTGGGTTGCATATTCAGCTCAAACCGTAGACAACGCTGAGAACAGACTGATGTGTGTATACATTTTTGTCGTAGACCATTAGTGAAATATCTCGAGAGCATGAAATGGGTTGGTGGGGCCAGAGGAACCCTTTTCGGTGAGAAAATAACAGAAATCTGAAATTTTCTAAAAAGTATTGGGAACACGGAGGGAAGGGTTCCTCTTAGGAAGAATGGGATGTTCCCGATCACTTGCATCTTTCATTATCCTCGAGGTCACTTTATATGACTACTGTATTTTCCCCCGGAAATGTCTCACCCGGAGAATATACAGCCAAATTAAATGGTAAGTTAATCAATTATTGATGGGAGGACGATAGTGTTCTCATAGACCCAACTCATTTTCCGAGAGAATTCTCTTATAGTTATTATTGTGATTTGCGTTATATCCATTTTAACAATAACGGTAACAACAACAAGAACAACAATAATGATAATAATAATAATGAAGCGTTCGCATTTCGCTAAAAATCCATCACACTAAGGATCGATACCACATAAAAAACTGAAAATTTTCTATGTTAAAGACCATAGACGAAGTATTGTCAAAATGGTTGGAAGGATATAATCAGATACCCCAGAATGAACTACTTTTTGAGAGCGCGTCAGAGGGAATGGAGGATTTATTAACCCAAGGGAGATTTGAAGTTTGCGTTAAACGCTTGCAGGCTCATAAGTCGAGTATCAAGTGTTTATTGTGAATGGTTTTACTTAGGTCCGACGATCGAATTCCAATAAATTTAGACTGATTCAGGGGAATCTAATAAATTATCTCGAATGCTTCACCTTGGGCTAACAGGATAGCCATTGTCTACCAAATGAGTGAGAGTCACTTATGAGACCGATCCGGAACCATTTCGGATCAACCAATGTGGATGACGTTATATCATATTTTGGATACCATTGCTAACTGTTTAGCGCAGTTATGCATCTTCTGCATGACCAAAATCCAGGTTCCCTTTTCTGGGCGACTCAATATTATGCATTTATTACGGCTTAGGAAGTTCAGTGCTTCAGTGTACTTTCTGGTGGCGGGGCCATTCGTGTGAGAGTGAGCTTTGCAAGAAAAATAGTAAGCTTTGATTTTGAAGCCTCACCCTCTCCAATCTAAACAGACTCCAAATCTGATGTCTGACAGAATAGTTCCCAACTTGTGCGAGGGATGAGCACAATGTTTCCGGATTGCGCAAAACGATTTATCTGCAACACAAAAATAAGCATTACGTTTTAACGAAGTATTCTCCACCTGCTTTCATGCACAGTTCCATGAACTCAAACCTTTTGGTGAAACATTTCGAGCATGCCGAAGCGAGTAAACCTTCCACCAGTTAAATAAAGACCTCCACTGCAGCTATTGGTGACTCGTATCGGATTCCACGCATAATGCGCTTAACGTCTGGGAGCACAAAAGAGTTTCACAGAGCCAGGTCTGTTCCGCAGGGTGGGTGGCCAACTTCCTGGATGCGTTCTCTAGCCAGAAAATCGCCGACGAAATGGGACCTGTGTGCTGGTGCGCTGTCATTTTGTAATGAGTCCCTCATGTTCGAGTCCTTGGATGACGTCTGGTAAAAGCTTCCGGCACTTCGGTAGACAGTGGGTGGCATACCAATCTCCCTTGCCTGTGCTTTGCTGTACGAGCGGTGAAGTAGCCACGTGATCGGTTTTGGCCATGAACACAGTCACCATCTGCTTTGCCACATTGCGCTCGCGTTGGAATTTCTGAGGTGGTGCCCCACCAACCCGCGTCCACTGAGCCAATTGTTGCTTAGTCTCCCGGTCAAAACTGTACACCCAGGTCTCATCACCGCTGATTATCCCCCAAACTGCATTAGAACATCCATCATCAAACCTGACTAGCATGATGTGGCACCGGTGCACCCGAACTGCTTTCTGTTCCTCACTGAGCTGATAGGGTACTCAGCGTGCACAAACCTTTCGGAAGCTGAGATTTTCATATAGGATGGTGCAGCTTGATCCCGATGTATTTCGTCAGTTATGACACTGTCACCCGCGCACTCTCCTTCACTATCACTTGTACAGCAGCAAGGTTGTCCACTGTGGGGGCCTCCACAGGTCGAGCACAAGGTGTCTCATCATCCAGGGACCGCCTGCCAGGCTTGAATTCCGCAAAACAACTCCAACATAATACTTCTTGAAGGTGTATCATCACCAAAGACAGTTACCAATGATCAACACTCTACTGCTGCTGATTTAAACCACATATGCAGCCGTGGAAAATCATTGCCCTCCAGGGACATCGGCTGAGTTCTATCCTTACAGTCCGTGTAAAGCGACCCTTGTGACTTGTGATCTGTGCTCGTTTGATGATATTTGATTCTCTGAGTTGCAATCACTGAGCACTATTCACAATGGATTACAGTTCACGTTTTCTTTGCTTGGTCATCTGCACTCCGTACGTGTACTGAGTACGCAATCCGGACACGTTTTGCTCAGCCCTCGTACCATCAAACTACGAAGTCATTCTTTTTTCTTTCTATAGAACACAAAAGGTTTGGGCCTAATGATAAAACCTTATTATATTTGTGGCTTATACATAAAATGAACAGAACAAAAACATTGCATGCCTCGATTCTCGTTGCCTGTTCATCGTATCGGTTACTGAGGCTTGATGAAACAGGGTCTGCTATTCAACCTGTCGATTAATGACAAACTACTTGATGAATCCAGGCAACCTGCTCATGGCATCGCAAGTTCAGTTTTGTTTTTACAAGTCTTGTATGTTACATCCCGATTGACGGCAAACTGCCAGCAGCCATTTTGTTTGCTTCGTGCCTCGGAGCAAGCGAACTGTATGCCTAACGTTCACTGAGTTTTGAGACCCCGTTGAATTAAGCTCGGCATGAAAATGAATAACCTATGCCCGGCTGTGGTGGAATACAGCAGTGTAGCAAATTGGATTGCGCAACCGCAGTGGCACTTGGGTCAGATCAATGCAACCACATGCGTCAGTGCACATCTGAAGAACGATTTGCCATTACGGATGCCGGCAAATCAGAATCACCGGATGATGCAATTCGTTTTTCATCACATACAAATTTCACCGAATGTGGTCACAAAACATTGCGCTCCCTCACGCGACCACCACCACCACAACACGGAAAACGTGGTTGTCTACTACAAAACACCGAACGATAACCAAGCACATCACTGATCCCGCTTCCTCTTTTGAACCACTATAGCGCATTTACAATGCAACACTCTTGATCATTATTGAAGCTTTATTTATCAGGTTACATCATCCTGTTTTATGGCTCCTACTGTCGTTGACGTAATCAGCTTATCCGTCGTGTACTTGATTTTGTTTGTTTTGTTTTTAATTCCAAAAGCCCGCGTCTACATGTTCGTTCACCGGGATTTACCAGACCAATGTGCCGTAAATGTATCTATTCGTATCACATCAGTGAAGCACGCTCACCAATAGTTTCCAAACCAATGAGCTCTAAGCGCGCCTGTTTGTTTTGCGCCCGTGGTGGAGGAGAATTAATCAATTGAAATGTGATCGTACAACAACGCCAGCTACTAATAGCGGAAGTAGTCGCAGTAAGATGGCTAAACGCATCACTGAGTATGCAGAAAATAACTGGGCAAAGCACTCTATCTGCCCTGGCCTTGAGTTGACCTAGTTCCACCCAGATCCAACAAAATTCTTTACCCAGTTGTAAATAGGAAAATCACATTTAAAATTCGCGTCAATGGTGACTCCTAAATATTTCACAGAACTTACGCTTGTTATAGGTCCTGTGTTTATGACCGAGGGGTCACGATGATGAGCGGCTAGAGAGAGGGTAGAAGTACATTCTAAGCACTTAGATAAAGTGAGGGTCGATCTAGATCCAACCAAAAATTCATGTATATAGGGCACATTGCTGAAGAAATCTCTATTGCCTACAGACGCCAAGATGGTTAGGCAAACAATATGGGAGAAAGTACCGCTTCCTGGGGCATTCCTAAGTTTTTCACGAATGGTTTGGATTTTTTGTACACAATTGAGTATGTTGAATTCTGTTTAGTGATATAGTCAATTAGCCACACCATAAGGTACTGGGGACAGCGAAATCATTCCACTTTACGAAGAAAGAGGGTAAATAGATTAGGTTCAAGGGATCATGAAAAATTTGAGAAAACAGTACAGATTTCGTGGATGCATCTGGGGATTTGCCAAAATGATGAACTAGGGAAGTGAAAGCTTCCAACAAGGATCTGTTTGTTTCGTGAGCAAACCGAAGAGAGTCTTTGGGGGATTGAAAGAAGCAGTCAAACGTGTCAGTATGGCACGTTCTGTCAGTTTAAGACCACATGGCATTAGAGTAATGGGATACAAACGTGTGCTTAAAGTACTGGACTCAAACAGAGGAACAGAAATGATTCTGATGGGTTTCCATCAATGAAGGGTTAGGCACGTGCGGAAGAATTAATTCTACAGAACAGTAAAGGTGTCCCTTATATAAAAACCAAAATGCTTTAGAAGAAATGATAATAGACCGTCGAGGTTAATACCACTTGGTTGTGCCAAGGATTTTGGACTCTTCATCTCGCGCAAATTATATTGGCCGAATGTTCCGAAGTTCATAATACAGGCGGATTATTACTTGGATGATTAGATGCGCGAATTTTGTCGAGGATTATTATTTCTCATATTATGGAATAGCATGAGGACCAGCAAAGAACATTAAATGACCAATTGTCCCTAATTTAATTAGTCTGCTGTATATGTGTTTTGTTTCATTTTCTAAATTTTCAGCTCACAATTACTCATGTGGAACCTCAACTAAGGTTCCGTTGCATGAAAGGTGTGTGCTTGTTTCCACTGTTAACCAACTAACACCAGGACAGAACACAACTGCCAGTTCATGGATGTTTAGATGTCGTCTTCAGGTACGAACCGTCAGCCGTTGGCCGACATTCGGGAAGGGAGACACAGTATGCTACTTGCTAACTTCTGTAGAAGCTTCACTGGAAGTTAAACGGTTTCACTTGAAGTTGAAAATTTATAAATGAGGACTTCCTTCGCGGTTTAGACAGCCTCCCTGGATGAGCCTACTAGGTTCTATTCCATTGGGATTTTTTAACCAGCACNCTTAGGTGCGATTAGAGGCGCTTTCTTCAATGTGAACAGTCATTCTTCAGACTCCATCGCCATGAAAATTCTTAGTTCATTTATGGTGCCTCTTACAGGGCTCGAATCACAAATCTTCCCCTTGATTTGGGAGTCACATCTAAGCCATATTTGAGCACATGACTTTAAGGCAACAGTTGAACCGTCGGAGCAAAACGTAGTTGTTATCGGTAGTCAATTTGAACTCCATTAATAGCAATACATTATACATGCAATGTCATTATTCCGGTGATCAACACGGAGCATCCGACGACAATGATACACACAGCCTGATGCTATTAAATGCTTGTGGACGATACAAGGAATTGTTTGCAGCCTAATCTTGTCTAAATAAGTTCAATAGTAGTAACAAATAGGTTCTATTTATTGTCCAGGGAACAGTTGTTGGTGTGTTGTCTCCCCTCGGCAGCATGTCCAAATGATATACTGTAGGGTCGGATCATCTTCGATTGTGATGTGGTACGTACCTTTTGGTCAAGGTTCGAATGGGTATTAAAGCAGTAAGGCTTCACTTGTCGCTCCGCGAGACCAAAGATGGGCATAGAAACTATACAAGGACAGCTGCTAGTGTCAAGAAAATAATGTCTCGTTGTAAACTCAGTCAACTGAACGTAACAGTAAGAAAACTCAATTTTTAGCCAGGGGACTAAAAATATCTGAGTGCAGTGAACGAGAACCATGTCGTTCTCAATCATGTATTTTTATGAAAATAAAACTAAGTAGTTAGGCTAGTTTAAATTAGGAAGTGAGGATCGATGATTCATTGCTCAGATTTGATTATGAGGCGATAACGTAAATAGAGAACCTATCCCAGCTGACCGTAATACGTCAAGTACATGAAAATAAGATATTGGTAAATAATGAGGGTTTACTGAAACTGGTCCAGATAGTCTTGGAGAACTCATGTCCCGTTAGGTTATCATTTCATCTCTTCACTGCATGTAGTACGCTACAGTCGCGCGAGAAGAACAGGAAACAATTCGTGTACAAATTTGGTGTTTTACATCATATATATATGTGCGTGTGTGTGTTGGCACAAAGGCACGGACACACGCCAGCGCGCGCGCAACACACCTAGGTCGCATCAAACCAACAACATTCACGCGCATTCGACTATATTATTCGCACCGACAACCGACAGTCCGGCAGACATAAAAACCGCATACCGGGCAGTAGCAATTTTCGACATGTTTGTGTTCATCAAAAGAACTTAAACAAGCAGTTGTTTGGTGCATTTTCGTTTTGTATTGCAGCAAGTCAAACGAACGGACATTTTGGTATTTGCCAGCATTTGTATTATCCAAATTTCCGGGCTCTTGTAGTACGAATTCAGTATGATAAAATAATGGTGATATGCATGCTGAATGAACGACCTAGTCAAGATGGATGGCTTGCTTCCTTAACCGGACTGAATACATGAGCTGAATCTAAGTTTGTTATTCCTGACGGAGTTAAACACATCCGTCGGGCGGGTGTGCGGAATGGGGGTGGAGAAATGAGTATTTCCCATGAAATCATTCGATGAGAATAGTTGAATTTAAATAACTGCGTTTGTGTGGGAGACGGATTGACACAACACACACACATGCATACAATCAAGTCTGAGTGAAATCAGAAACTCTAAAAATTGGATATCTTTTGCCGGGTATCTGATTAGACTTTATAACAGAAAAAGAATCAGGAGAGCATCAAATAACGATTATTAGTGGGAAAGAGGACCAATACCAGCCTTTTCACCAATTCCATGTGACGATGATGATGGTGTCTATGTTGGTCGGTCGAGCAGCAGTACCAGCGGTGAACTTATGGTCTAATTTGTTATTTTTATATAAGTAGTATCTGAATTACCAGATAAAATATCCCCATAAAAATACTACTGGTTAAATGAGCGACAGCAACTGCGATACACGTCACTTGCTTAAGGGGAAAATATCGTCTGGCAATTCAGATTCTGCTTCATTCATATACATATATATATATATATATATATATATATATATATATATATATATATATA